>JASDQU010228662.1:6701-17363 GCA_032191745.1 Picea mariana | reverse complement strand
CAACGGAGGATCTACACCAAACAACGATAAAAAGGTTATTTGGTTCCTTCCATGTTTGCATGTGAAAAAGGGTTTTAGGTTTGGGGTAGAAGGTTAAAAGTAATTTATGAAGGGTCATGATCTGCATGCAAGTTTAAGCCCTAGCTTGTTAGTCCGTAGGGTAGAATTTCCCCACAACAATTAGGTGTTTTATATCAATCTCCAAGCCATGAGTGTCCTATCAACATAGTATGTGGTGTTTACACTTGAGAAGGGTTGATCTGTAAGATTTTAGGGTCGACGCACAGTGCTCTCCCCTTTGCAGAAGTAAAAAAAAATCCATGCATGATTGAGAAGTTGTCTGAGCATTCTAATTTCATATTGGACGAGGATCATGGATGCTTCTATTGAGAAATTCTTGTTAGCTGCTTATAATGAAAAGATACATGGAGGGATGTGATACATGTTTGGGAAAGACTGGTGAAGCAGGGGCATTAATATTACTTATTGTAGGCCTTGCAACACTAGGGTTTTTTACTGTCATTGGGATCTTTTACAATATATAAAATGGAAATGGAAGGCACTCGGGACCTTGTCTTTTCACTGAGTTTTATCATAAGGGTTAGAAGGACTTTTATATGCCATATTATTGTTTTAGATTCACTACAAGAAATTTGATTCATCATTAGAAAGGGAAGCTAATATGGATTGGATTATTCATCTTTATACCGATGAGCTTCTTCATCCAGCAGGTGCCATAGATTACTCACTGAGGAAATAGTTGATTAGATGTTCCAAATGTGTTAATATGGTGGTCTTCCAAACTCATGAGAATGTCATTGAGAGAGATGACAGTGTGGGTCTCTGCAAAGTGAACTGGAGAGTGTGGAGACAATCAGTGAAGCATGTTCAGATCATGAATCCATGAATGAAAATTATCTCATTCCATTAAATTTTTCCATTACTATTGATGATGATCATCTAGAACCAAGTCAAAACAGTGGTTGCAAAGAAATATCTTGACAAAGGATTTGATCCAACTTTGAAGACAAAAAAAAAAAGGGTGAAGTGTCAAAAGATTCATATCTTTAGGCATACTTCAAGGCAGAGTATGCAAACCATTCCAGGTAACAGTTATACAACTGGCAGAGTATCTTTTCTTTTAGACAGAAGACCAGCAAAAGTGAAACTTAATCCTCCACCTGTCAATGTGTTGTTCACCTTTTGAATAGCAAAAGACTCTATTGAAACATACTCTAAAATTTAGGAGAAGTTTTTCACACATGTGATTTATGTTGTAATTAGTCCTTAAAGTTAGTTAACTTCATGTTATAGGTGTCATTACATTTTAACAACTTTATATTTTTAGAAGTTAGATTTGGATCACTCGAGCCTTTGAAGGTTGATGGTATCTTTTCTATTTAGGAGGGGTCAGTCTTTTGAGACTACAGTTTTAAAAATAGAGAAAAGACCCGAGAGGTCTGTTGTAAGGTTTTTAATGAAGGATAATGAGTATCAAGGGCATGAAAGCTTTATGTTTTCCTCAAAGACGTGTCTTAGTTTTTTATGCGAAAGAGCTAAGCTAACGAGTACTACTTTTGATCAGATAGTTTATTTTTTATGTGTTATCATACTTCTTCAATTTTCCTCTATTAGATGTGTTTTTGTTTATATAAATATTATATGAACAAAATTTGTGTTGAGGATGTTGTGATAAGGATTATTACAACAGCTACCACATACACATATTTTTCATTCTGTGATTTTTTGAAATGTTTTCTAACTATTACAGATTCTTCTTGTAATCACTGAAAGCAGGCTGCTTTTCAGCCTTAGCTGCACTTTGTGTTTTTCCTGATTTCTTCATTCACACTTATTTGATCTCAGAATTGATCTAGGGCCTTATTCAACCTGCTTTGTTGTCCATAGTATTTTAAGTCAAGATTTTTGTATTTCATGGACTCCACGCCCAATGGATTCATTGCCTTCTTGATTAATTTTACCACTCTCAAAGTTTCCTAAAACCCAACTTATCCATTCAAGATAATTTTATTCAAGATGTGTTAGGCTTGCACTTGAGCAGTCCAAGAGAAAATTCTATCACTAACACAATTTATTCTACTTCTATTGTAAACAAGGATACCAATGACTATTTCTTTCTTAACCATAATACCAGACACTCACCCAAGTATAAAGCTTCTCCACTTATACTTCTTATATCATCAATGAAACCTACCCAATCTGTATCTGTGTAGATGAAAAGAGATAGATCCTTCCCTTTTGGATACCATAATCCAAATTCTTTTGTACCTTTGAGGTATCTGAATATACTCTTTACTGCCATAACATGCAATTCCTTTGGTGTTTCTTGAAACCTTTCAACCTGTCCAACTGCCTACATCACATCCGGTCTGGAAATTTTTACATAGATTAAGTTTCAAATCATCGATCTGTACTATCCCTGATATGCATCTTTAGAATCATCATCCTTACTTAACCTACAACCGGTCCGCATAGGAGTACTTATTGGTTTGCAATCTTTCATTCCAAAATTCTTCAACATTTCTCTAATATACTTGGTCTGAGAAATAAAGATGCCTTTGTTGCTCTGACATATCTGGAGACCAAAAAATAAAGACAAGTCTCCAAGTAAATACATCTCGAATTCATTCTGCATGTCTTTGGAAAATTTCTTACTCACCATGTCATCATCACTTCTGAAGATAATATCATCAACATAAACTTCATTTATTAGGATACTATCTTGATTTACCTTTATGTAGATATTGTTGTTTGCATTTCCTTTCTTGAACCCTTGTTGTTGTAAGTATCTGTCCAGCCTTGAATACCATGCCCTGGGGGCTTGTTTAAGACCATATAAGGCCATCTTCAACTTGCAAACACAATGTTCTTTCTTTGACAACTTAAATCCTTTTGGCTACTCTATGTAGACTTCTTCCTCTAGATCTCCATTTAGGAATGTTGATTTTACATCCATATGGTAGACCTTCATATTCTTGGAACATGCATAAGCTAGAATCAACCTGATTGCTTCCATTCTAGAAACTGGGGAAAACATTTCTTCAAAGTTTATACCTTCAACCCGAGCATATCCTTTACATACCAACCTTGATTTTTTTCCTGGTAACCTGTCCATCCTCGTTCAATTTATTCCTAAAGACCCTCTTCGTACCAATTACATTCTTGTTCTTCGGCCTTGGAACCATTTCCCAAGTGTCATTCTTTTCTATCTGGTCTAACTCTTCATCCATAGCTTCGATCCAAAATTCATCCTTGTTGGCTTATTCAAAATTGTTGGGCTCAATAGTAGATAGTAGTGTTAGATGTTGTTGTTCTGGTGAGTGGATTCTTCTTTTGGTTTTAACTCCTCCATATTTATTCCCAATAATATGTTCTCATGGATGATTTTCCTGCACTCTTCTACTGGGTGTGTTTGGAGGTACTTGAATATCATGTTTTTCTTGCTCTGCTTTTGGATACGCTTCTTCTTCGTTTGATTCCTCATATACTTCTTCTTCTTTCAAATATTCTTTGTAATCTTGTTCCACTAAGTCTTTTCTACTTTATTTTATCTTACGTCCTCCATCTATCTCATCAATAGTCACCTTGATGCTTTCTACTATTCTATTGAGTCTTAGATTGAAGCATTTGTATGCTTTCATTTTCATTGAGTACCCAACTAGTATGCCTTTGTCAGCTTGAGAATCAAATTTTCCATTTCTTCCATCTTCTCTTTTGATGTAGAATTTGCTTCTGAATACTCTGAAGTGATTCACATTTTCTAGTATTCCTTTCCATAGCTTGTATGGAGTCTTATCATTGTTATTTATGAGCATTCCTTTGTTCTGGATGTGAATTGTTGTATGTATTGCTTGTACCCAAAAGACATATGTTAACTTGGAATCCACTAACATAGTTATGGCCATTTTATGTACGGTTCTATTCTTCCTTTCAAAAACTCCATTTTGTTGAGGTGTCCTGGCAACTGACAATTGCCTCTTTATTCCATGCTCACTGTAGAATTCCATGAATTCCTTTGATGTAAATTATCCTACATTGTCAGATCTAAAACATTTGATTTTCAACTGTGTCTCGGTTTCAACCATCTCTTTGTATGTCTTGAAGTTTTTGAATTCCTCAGACTTATTATTTATAAATAAAACTACAGTCACTCGTGTATTCATCAACTAGTAGCATGAAATATTGTTCACCTTTCAATCCCTTCATTCTTGTTGGTCCAACTAGATCAGTATGTACAATATCCATTGGTTTTGTTGTGGAATACTCCTTTGACTTGAACTTTGTCTTGGTCTATTTTCCCTATAGAAAATGCTTGCATAGAATGTTTGTTGGATTCGATATCTTGGGCATTTTTCTTACTGCTTCCTTTTTGTTGACTTTGAAAAGATTATCAAAATTTATGTGACCCATTGTTTTTTGCTAGAGCCAAATTTCATCGTCATTTTCTTAGAAACATATTTCCTTTACTATTTCATTTAGAACATATATGTTGCTTGGAGTTATTATAGTTGTAGCCACCAACTTTCCTGATTTTGCTTTCCTTATCTCACACTTCCTTGAGTCAAACACAAGTCGGTGTCCTTGATAACACATTTGAATTACACTTAGTAGATTTTGTTTCATGTCTTTGACCAATAAAACATTTTTTGTCGTCGCATCCTTACTTTTGAGCTTGATTGTTCCCTTTCCAATAATTTTGGCTAAGTTGTCATTCCCAAATGAAACCGATCCATCTATTTCCTTCTTCAGTGTCAAAAATATGTCTTCATCACATGTCATATGCTTTGAGCATCCACTGTCAACATATCATCCATGTTTCTTGTATTGAGATTGTAGAGCAAGATTGCATTATTCAGTGTTTAATTTATCTTTTTTTCTTATCCATATCCTTTTTGGTTCCTACTTGTGATTGTTGATATTTTTCTTTGGTTCCCTTGGAGGAACAGTGAGTCTACAATCTTTAGCCATATGTACAATTTTTTTGTACTTGTAGTATTCTACCACATCACCCAATGATCAAAATTTGTTGTAGCTTCTATTTTGTGCTTCATGAGATATTCTTGGATATTTTTTTCTTGTATATCCCTCATTGTCACTTCAGTTCTTAGTATTGGCTCTACAATTCACAGCGTTGTGCACAAAATTATAACATGAATAACATGAACCAATAAAATAGTTTGATACCTAGGAGTGGAAGATCTTTTGAATGGAGCTTCTATTTTGAATCCCTCTTCTTATTGAGGTCTTTATATAATTGGATGTTGCTAATAATGACTTATGAATCTTCTAGGTGGTGCAATGTCTCTGTAATCTTCCTCTTGAATATTCATGTCTTCCTCTTTCTTGGAAGGACCTCTGACAACTTCTTCATATCATCTTGGTTCTGCTTCTTTCTCTGTTGTTATGGAGCTTGAACCTTTATTTGTTTGTGTCTGATTGTATTATAATCTAGATCTGCCATAGTAAGGTCTTTGACTGTTAATGATATTATCCAATATCTTGGTGTTGTTTTGTTGCATGTCCTTTTTCTGAAGATTTTTTCTTAGAGTGACTATCTCTACTTCTAACCCTTCAATGATCATATCTTTTTCATATAACTACCCTCTAAGTGATTCTTCAATCTTCCCATCTTCTTCTACCTAGATTTTTATCTTTGTGATCATCTGATCGACTTCTTTGGAGTTATGAGATTCTTCTTTCCTCTTTAGTTTTGTCTGGAGTGACTTGTTTTTATTCTTTTCCTTCTTTAGAACTTCTATGGAACATATCAGTTCTTCCATGTAATTGAATTCTGCCTCTTCACATTCTTCTTCGGAGCCTTCTTCATCGGAGTCTTCTATTTCCATGAATAGTACCCTTTCTCTATCATTGTCACTGACTTCATCTTCGTCTGATCAGGAACTGTCATCTTTGGTGCAGAGGCTTTTCTTTAAAAATTTATTTTTGTTTCTTCTACCCTTTTGGATTCTCTTTTTCTTTTTAGAATCGTTTTCTTCATTTCTGTTTGTTGAACATGCAGTCTTGAAAAAAAAAATGTGTAGTTTGGATAAAGTTTTGAGGAAAAAATCCTAAGTATATGAAATGTATGTAGAGTAAGAAGGAAAGCTAGAGAGAGCACAACTAAGGTCCATCCAGTAGGAAAGTGCGTAGAAGGAGGAAAGTGTACAAAAGGAAGACAACATACAGCTCGAAGAATAAAGCCATAAGGGTAAAGAAAGGAAATAAATCATAACAAGAGAAGGACAGCCCGGCATTCCAGAAATAAAAGAACAATAGAAAATCAACATAAAGGAAAAAAAGCATAAGAAAGTAGTCGAACAACTAGTTAACTGAACTGGCCATTCATTGTAATGGGATATTTTCGGGATGAATAGATTAGGGTTTTTAGCCCTAGATTTTGATATAAATATGTAATGGATTGGGAGATTAGGGTTTGGTTCATCGTCATTATTATTGTTGTTTTGGGTTCATTCAGTTGTTTCCACTAGGTATTATTCTAATGAATTTTGATTATGATAGATTAGGTTATGTTACAATCTGATTGATACTAGGTCCAAAGTTATTGATGTAACAGTCGAAGGTTGAGAAGGATGAATAAAGGAATGATAAAGATATGTTATGGAATCCTATGTTGACTATGTTTTTTTTTTTTGCTTATAAATACTATTTGCATGCATCATAGAATAGTTTCATAAGATAGTTAAGTATGGTGTAATGATTTATGACGGTGACAATAATGAATCTATACAGTAAGTTGGAATATGATAAGTGTAGGAATCTGAACCATGAGTAATTTGATAACAGAACAGAACAGAGTTAAACGCACAACATAATAAGGAAGAATGAACCGAATGGTTGCCTCCCATTCCCTTACTACTGCAAAACCCTGGTTCTTTCAATCCCCATAGATACCTCGGGTGAGACTTCATTTTCTCAAGCAGGTGATGCCGAAAGGGATGGTGTCTAGTGGGTTTTTTTGGTCTTAGATAACCCGAACCCTAGGTCTTACAACCCATGCACAGAACAATGCCAACAAATGGCTCTATTGTTGGGACCTAGACTTTGCGTTTAAGGGGATGTTTTGGTGGCTGAATAAGAAGGAGATCTCAGAATGGTTGGAAAGGAAGGAACGTGAATTTGCATGACAAGAGAATAGGAAACCTAGGATGAGTGACAAGCGATGGCTGCAAAAGTATGTGTTCACGGATCTGCATGAAATTTTCTTTGGCGAATTTCTCATTATTCTAACAAAGTGGCTAGAAAGATTAGTGGAGAAAACTGGAAGGTTCGGCATCCTAGTTCCAAGGAATTGGACTCTTGAATTGGTAAGATAGTTGAATTATGTAAGTAAACCAACTACTCGAGCACTTGATTTTTTGTTAGATAGTGTACTAGGCAGTTATGTTACAGACTTTGCAGTAGATTGTATTTGGTCATGCAGTGTCGCAGAAAGGGATTTTTTGAAAGGTTCGCACGGGAGGTTCTTGAAATCATTAAAGATGTGGATAAAGATACTATTGTGTGAGAAGCACATGATGATAATGAAATTTGATTGCAAAGGGGTTCGCGCACATAAGCAAACCTAGGGATGACAAGAGGATCATCTGAGAGAAGGAAAGAAGCAAGGAAGGATTGAGGATGCAATAAGAAGATCTACGAGAGGAAGGATATGAGTTTAGAGAGTTGCGCAGAGGGAGGAGGTACAAGAGAAAAAAAAATAAGGCTGAGAGAAGAGATTCATGCCGTGAGCTAGAGGGGAGAGAACGTTGCACACTAGTCTGAATCGTGGAGGTACCATACTTAGGAGGAGGAGAAGAAAAGTTCTAGTCCATTCCAATAATAGAATTTCCAGCAAGTCATACTCAAACAGGATCCTGCATCGAATACACAACCTCGTGTGCCTCACCACAATCAGAAGTAAAGTTCGAATATTTGTTAAAATAAAATGTAGTGAGCCAAGGAGGACCAAGTAGTAGAAATCATAATAGTGGCAGTAGTTCATAGAGTTAGAATCAAATTCAACCATCATCACTAGGAGGAAGGACTACATCTACCAACATAGTCGGGGTGGATAATACTCTTAGGTTGCCATAGTTCCAAGGAATTGGATCAGAGGACCCAGAACAATTTTTTTTTTTTTGTGAGATGATTTGGGTTGTAAAGAACATACAGGATGAAGTTGTGAAGATTGCACAGTTAGCAACAACATTTAGAGGTCGTACGCTAGTATGGTATATGAAGTTACAAAGAACCATGCCTATAGGATAGGCCAAGACATTGGAAAATATTAAGAAAGCACTATTGAAGGAGTTCAAGAAACCAAAGTCAGAGTCACAATACATCATAGAATTGAAAGATATCAAAAAAGTACAAATAGAGTCGGTCTGGGATTACAACCAAATATTTAAGGATGTGATGGGTAGATTAACTTTTCAGATCCCAGATCAACAACACCAAGAATGGTTTATTGCAGGTATTATACCACACATTCTCATGGCATTGATTCAGCAGAAGGTCATGTCGCACCCCGAGGCACTAGAGATTGCAATGAAACTAGAGTCATATTCGATGGGAGACAATGGAGGAATGGCACAAGTTCAGACATAGTTGGTTGCATTGACAATTCAAATGGAAGAACTGACAAAGGGAAGGGAAAAATGTGAGCAAGTCTGGTGTACGAAATGTAGGACCGAAGGCAATCACAAGGATGAATTCCCATCATTTGTGCAATATTTGTTGATGGGAGCACCGAATCCATTGTCAGGAGGAGGATACTACAAGATATGTAAGAAATGGGGTCATCACCCAATGGAGTGTCTACTACTGCAAAAGTACCAGAGTACACCAAAGAACTTGTTTTGCAATTTTTGCAAATCTATAGGACACGAGGAGAAGGATTGTCGCACGTTTGAATTAATGAGGGAGAGCACATCCGATATGTATAGGATCCACGAAGAAAATATTGTAGAAGAAGTGGGGGTCCAAAATATAACGATAAAAGAGGTTTCAATCAAGGGAAAAGAGGAAACTTTGGCCAAGGATGAGGTAGAGGGAATTTTGGAAGAGGAGGAAGAAGATTGATTATAAGTTACAGTTGTAATCAACCTAGACACTTGGCCCAAGACTGCCAAAATGTGTGTACGACATGCACATATTGCAGAGCATTGGATCGCTCAACAGAAGACTGTCCCCAACTATTTGTGAAGTTGTAGAATAGAGGAAACCAAAAACTGAATCTGAATCTGAATCTGAATCTGAATGTGCATATGATATCAGCCAAAATATGCAATTAAGGAACCAAAGTAGCGATTGTTATGCATGAATGAGTTAGAAAAGGGGTTGATAGGGAAAATGAAGGAAAACAGACGAAACAATGGGTAAATAATTCAACAGGGACCATACCATCCTTTTATCCTCAACAAGAAAAGGAGACACATCATAAGGAAAGGAAATAAGTACTCGGAATGGATTGGGGAGCATCAATATCAATAACACCTCATGAAGAATATTACCCAATTCCAAAGAAGCCAATAGGGAAGGGAAATACGCTCACATAATTATTGAGAAACTGTGTAGAGATAATCAAATATGAGGTTGCATTGAGTACATTAGACGACATGATTGATCACTGCACAAGAGGAAGGGGAACTCATGTTGCACAAAGGATGGTCAATCAGGTACTGTGCAGGAAGTGAACCAATGGAGAATTCAGATTCCATGGGTAGATTGGAGAGTATGATGTGGATAATATTATTTTGGACTTAGGTTCTGATGTGAACGTGTTACCTAAGAAGACATGGGAGTTGATGGGAAAACCCAAGTTGATATGGTCTCTTTTTCAGCTCAGGATAACGAATCAGCATAAAATAGTTCTAATTGGTCGGGTGACAAGAGTATTGATGAACATAGATGGGGTGCACACCGTGGTAGACTTTGAAGTTATGGAGATTGTGAATGATATTCAACCATATCCAGCTCTGATGGGACTGGAATGGGATTTTGATAACCAAGCGATCATTAAATTGAAGAGGAGGGAGATGATATTTGAATTTGGATGTTTGAAAGTTACAGCACCCTTAGACCCATTAGAAGGAAAGAGATACATAGAACCAGCAAGAGGGAATGACATTGATAATTTGTATAGCATGACTACATGGATGGAAGATTATGTCAACCGATAGTAGATGGTGTGTTGAGTTGGCAAAGTATCAATTCATGTGTGTTAGATTCTGAAGAAGGTTTAGAGCATTGGCAACCGAGAATGCATGAAGTGACAACTAGACGATGTGTGCGCATTACTCGATCCTTGCGCTAGATTGGAACATAGCTATGTAACCCACCAAGGTATGATGGATTAATCAATATAAGTATGTTTTTCAAACATTTGAGTTGCAATTACTCAAACAACAAAGGTTGTTAGCACTGGATGTGGTGTTAAAAGTGACTCCATCCAGATGGTGGGTTGCACATAGAGAGGGAATGAAATATTGGCTACAATGCAACAGACTAATGCAAATAAGATTAAGCATTGAGGGAGAGAAAATTGTGTAGAAATATACAGGGTAGAGTGACCTAGTAGGTCATGTGGAACATTGCAGGGCTTTTTGGGGTTCAATACTAGAGACGGAGTGGATGCACGTG
>JASDQU010228661.1:0-17297 GCA_032191745.1 Picea mariana | reverse complement strand
AAGTTTTCTCTCACACATGGGTGGTATTTCCTTTTTTCCTCATCTCTTAGTGTGCCATCTCCTAAGAAATAGGGTGCATTCTTCATTGTCCATGCACTCACATCCTTTCATCACTTGACTTGACTTTCCCCTCTAGCATGTGATTTCCTTGTTTACTTCTCCATATTTCCTCATCCCTAATTCCTATTTCTCTGATATTACTTTATTATTCTCCCTTACCCATGTGCATCCTCTCATAGCTAGTGTGCAAACCCTCATATCCTCCTTACTTAACATGCCTTAACTCGTCTTTCTACTATCACATGGGGGAGTGACTCTTCTCCTCCACTCCACTTCTCTTTGTGCGCATGCTTTCCTCCCATTTTTCTCTTTCCCATGCGCCATACTTCCTATTCTTACTCTTTCTCCCATCTCCTATGCGTCCTCTTGGATCTCCTTGGGTAAAGTGTGCCTCACACACTATATATCGGATGGTTTACATGGGTTTATATTCGGATTTTTGTGGAAGCAGCACATACTTTCTCTCTCTCTCTCATCTTATTCTTGTTGAATTTTTATGCTTGTTCAAATTGTTGACTTTCTTTTCATTTACAATAGCATAAGCATCATTAAGCATAAACCATAACCATAAATTACATCGTACATATATTCAAGATCACAAGAAGATAACCATGCACAAGATACACAAGATATATCATGGGAAACCCTTCTTCTCAAGGGAGAAAAACTCAGCAGCAACCTTTCACTAGATAATAATTTGTCCAAGAGAAAATACCATAACCAAAGAAGAAGTGCACTAGAACTCCAAGAGGCTAGCGCTATACAAGAGAGAAAGATAGTCCAAGTGAGTGCCACCCAAGAGAGARAAAATGATCCAAGTGATATGAACAAAATGAGAGATAGTTCTCTCTATTTATACAAGTCCAATGTGAACTTATCTTTTCCAAAAGGTGTMTCTTCATCCAGGCCGACTTTAGCTATTTAGCTCTTCTACACAAGACGTTGGGATTCTTCTTTTCTTTGGGCATCATAGTGAAAGGCTCCATCAATATGTCACACATGGTTGCACCYAGTGTGGACGTCCTCATCTCTTCTAGGGGCTACGACCCACTAGAACAAGTCATCATCATCGTCAAGGGTTGATCCCTCATGRCGTGTCCACTTGGTCAACTCCCAAGTGACATGTCCACATGGTCTGCTCCCATGGGACGTTGGGTGCCACCACAGGACAACTTGCCACTCCTCTGACAAGTGTCATGCTCAACTCCGTCTCAGAGGAGCGTTCTCCAAGTCGACCCCGCCCGATATGGGGAGAAGTCTGAATATCAGGGGCATCCCCACAGATCGACCCAACCCATCCACCTGGGGAGAAGACCCATCTCAAGTCGACCCAGCCTAGCACAACTGAGGAGAAGACTCGTCTCAAGTCGACCCAGCTCAGTCCATCGGGGAGAAGACACGAAGAAGGCACAGGTCGACCCATCCCACTTCTCTGGGGAGAAGACCTGAAGAATGTCTCACAAAGCTGCAATCATCAACACTCCCTTTCAGCAAGAGGGACATTCTCTGTCACGCCAAGTTTATCACGAAAGTACATGAACTTCGACCTGGCAAGGGGCTTGATGAGAACATCTGCGATCTGCTCATTGGTAGGAAGGTATTCCACTCGAACTGCCTTCCTTTGCACCATATCACGAATATAGTGATACTTGATCTCAACATGTTTGGTACTGTCATGAAATACTGGATTCTCTGAGAGCTTCACGCAGCTCTGGTTGTCACAATGTATCACGGTGGGATCCTGCAAGGAGCTTGCGAAGCCACACTGCTTTGCGTACTGCCGTACATACTGCAATGTACTCGGCTTCTGCAGTACTCAGGGCCACAGAAGTTTGCTTCCTGTTGCACTAGGAAACCATGGCAGATCCTAGGTTGAAGCAACATTCGGAGGTGCTCTTTCTGTCAATTGTGCTTCATGCCCAATTTGAATCGGCATATCCCTGCAATCTCATGTCAATACTGGAAGCATATCTCAGGCCATATCCAACTGTGCCTCGTAAGTATCTCAACACATGCTTCGCAATCACCCAATGTATCTGTCTCGATTGACTCATGAACTAGCTAAGTGCATTCACTGCGTAGAAAATATCAAGTCTGGTATTAACCAGATACATCAGTGATCCAATCAGTTGTCGATACATAGTCAGATCAATCAAGTCTGAATCGGAAGAGGACTCATTCAACTTCTTCAGATTCGTCACCATCGGTGTAGTCATGAACTTACAGTCTGTCCTACCAAATCTCCTCAAAATCTCAACTGTGTTCTTCCCTTGACTCAAAAAGATCTCATCAGTTCTCTGCCATACCTCAAGTCCCAAGAAGTAATGCATCATTCTGAGATCCTTCATCTCAAATTCAGAATCCAACTCATGCTTGCACCAAGTAATGAGATGCTCTGCTCTGGTGACGAATAAATCATCAACGTACAGGATCAGAATCAGGGACTCACCATCATCAACTTTATAGTACAGGTTGGTATCAGCAACACTCTTGCTGAAACCTAAACTCATAAGGTATCCATCAATCCTCCTCGCATACCAAGCACAAGGAGCCTGTTTGAGTCCATACAGAGCTTTCTTCAACCTGCACACATGGGACTCCTTCCCATGAATCACAAAGTCATCTGGCTGCTTGATATACACTTCTTCCTCAATCTCGCCATTGAGGAAGGTTGTCTTCACGTCCATCTGATGTAATCTCCAACCCAAGGCTGAAGCAAGTGCAATAATCATCTGAATGGAGGTATATCGAGCAACAAGAGGAAAAGTCTCCTCATAGTCTATTCCCTCCACCTGAGAGAATCCTTTGGCCACAAATCTCGCTTTGTGTTTCTCAATGCTCTTGTCAGCTGCTTGTTTATCTTATAAATCCACTTGGAAGTCACAACAAGACTTCCCTTTAGGTCTCGAAACAATATCCCACACATCATTCTTCATGATGAATTGATACTCCTCCATCATGGCATCCCTCCATACTGGCTGACTAGATGCTTCCTCATAACTGTAAGGCTCGGAATCAATGATGTGGCTCATCGCTGCTATATAACTCGAGAATCTTTGGGGTCTCTTACTTTCTCTTAAAGTACCACGAGGAGCTGCATGCCCTCTACCTCATGCAAAGTCTGACAAGCCCAGGCGGGCCTTTTCCGACCCACTATAATCTCTCTAGGAACATCAATAGGATGTACTGGAAAAATAGGATCAACATGCTCAATAGTCTCTATTGGCTTGACTGGCTCTCTCTGTACTATTGAGGGGTGAGGGTGGGAAGGCACCATCTCTTCCTCTCTCATTGTCGGTCTCTATGTGAGACCTTCTCAATTTTATGAAGGCAACTTCCTCCTCAAAGGAAACATCTTGACTCACTTCAATATGTCTCTGACCTAAGATGTAGATCTGATATGCCTTTGGTGATTCATTGTACCCAACAAATGTGCCCTTCCTGCCAGAAGGTTCTAGTTTTGATCTTTTCTCCTTGGGTACGTGAATGTAGACTGAACACCCAAATATCCTGAAGTGTCCTACTTCGGGCTTAACTCCGATGAAAGCCTCTTTCGGAGTTATGCTCCTCAAAATCTTGTGAGGACTTATGTTCTGTACATATACTGCGGTCATGGATACTTCTGCCCAAAGAAACATCGGTAAACTATGATCATGGATCATTTCCTTAGCTGCTTCCACAATAGACTTGTTCTTCCTTTCTGCAACTCCATTCTGTTGAGGGTTGTAAGGAACAGTGTACTCCCTCTTGATCCCTGCCTCAATGCAAAAATCAATGAAACACTTGGAGGTATATTCTCCTCCATTATCTGATCTCAAGGTCTTAATCTTCCTTCCGATCAGGTTCTCAATCTAAGCTTTAAATTCTTGAAATCTTTCAAGGACTTCTTTTGATTCCTTGGACTTCAAGAAGTAAATCCATGTCTTCCTTGAGTAATCATCAATGAAAATCACATAGTATAAGTATCCACTCAAGGAAGCAACTGTCATAGGCCCACACAAATCCGAATGTATCATATCCAAAATTCCTTTCGATTTGTTGTCATTGCTCGAAAACGTCCCCTTGGCATTCTTGCCAAGAGCACAACCTCTACAAATGCCATCATGTTCAACACGAAGTGGTGGAAGTCCGGTCACCATCTTCCCCAGAGCGAGAAGAGCTCTTTAATGTAAGTGAGCAAGTCTTTTGTACCAAAGCTCACTCAGACTGATAGAAGCGTGTGCAAGAGCCTGAACTGGATGAACGGTCAATCTGTACAAGTTGTCTTCTTGAACACCAATTACATTGGTTGAATCCATGCTAGAGTTCTTGTGCCATGCAAGAACTTTTCCATCAGAGAAGGCAACCTTGTGTTGATTTTTCAATAAGCTAGGCTTAAGCATGAAGTTTATTCCATTTTTAGCATTTTACTTAAACCATAAACAATTTGTTGCAGCAACCAAGATCACAAGAAGAAACACCATGCACAAGTACACAAGAAGTATCCTAGGAANAGAACTTTTCCATCAGAGAAGGCAACCTTGTGTTGATTTTTCAATAAGCTAGGCTTAAGCATGAAGTTTATTCCATTTTTAGCATTTTACTTAAACCATAAACAATTTGTTGCAGCAACCAAGATCACAAGAAGAAACACCATGCACAAGTACACAAGAAGTATCCTGGGAAACCCTTCTCAACAAGTGAAGAAAACCCAGCCAATCCTTTGCTATATTCTTCAAGAGAAAGGCCTCCCACACCATAAACCTAGCACACAAAAGGGTGCTCACAAACCCTAGAAGACTAGCACCCAAGAGAGGTGCGCACTTTTCCCAAGAACAAGTGTTTGCTGAAATTTCCAAACTCACACTTGTGATATATTTCCTCAATGGGGAATTTACCTTTATTTATATTAGACTGAACCCGTCAACAGTAGTGTCTATTGGCACAACAGGGTTGACCTCAATAACTTAGAATATTATTAATAATTACCATATTAATTATCTTTTACATTAATTATCTTTCACTTTATGGTGGGGCCGACTTGTACCCTTTACATCACAAATAGGATTATAGGTAAGTCTGACTCTTGTACAATATAGCAAGGGATCTCATACACCCACTAGTGCTCAACCACTAGGGGCAAATCCATCTGTGCTCAGCGACAGGGATGTCCACATCTCTATCTCACTGCATCTCACAGGAGAATCACACTCACTAGTGCTCAGCCACTAGGATCACGTTCACCTATGCTCAGCCATAGGTACGTCCAACTCAGCAGATCTCTTTCTCACTGCGTCTCACAGGAGAATCACACTCACTAGTGCTCATCCACTAGGATCACGTTCACTTGTGCTCATCCACAGGCACGTCCAACTCAGCAGATCTCTTTCTCACTACGTCTCACATGAGAATCATCTGGAGTATCACATCATCTCAACTCTCTGCATAGAGGAGAACAGTAAACCCATCACATGGGCTCCTTCACCCCTCACAGGAGTACACATCGTTTCATCTCAAACGATACACCCATCTCATGGGCATCTTCCCTTCTCAAGGGAACACAGCGTTTCATCTCCGTCTCAGAGAAAACGACACACCCAACTCATGGGCTTCCCCACATAGGGGCACACAACATTCCATCTCCGTCTCAAAGAGGAACCACACACCCAGCTCATGGCCTTCCTCACCCCACACAAGGCACACAACGTTCCATCTCCATCTCAAAGAGGAACCACACACCCAACTCATGGACTTCCTCACCCCACACAAGGGCACACAATGTTCCTTCTTCATCTAAGAGAGGAACCACACACCCAACTCATGGGCTTTCTCTCAGGCCGACTCACTCAGTTTGTGTTCTAGAGGATGTCTCACGCAGTTGTAATCGTCAACACCTTGTAGCCTTTGTCCTCTAAGGCTTAAATAGAGACAAGGTTCCTTCTCATCCCCGATACAAACAATAGATCACTCAAATGAAGTAGGATACCTGAGTCTAATTGAATGGAAGTGGTTCCAGTTCCCTTCACAATGTATCTAGCATTGTCACCAAGTACAACATGTAACTGAGAACCCTTCTCTACTAGTTCAGTGAGATGCTCTCTATATCCAATCATATGTCTGGAAGCACCACTGTCAATCAACCAGATATTATTGCTAGTAGGAATTGTACCTGAGAGGGTTGAGATGAAGAAGAACTCCTCAGCAGGATCAAATCTGGTGTGAGGTGAATCTTCATCAACATTGGCAGTGGTTGCATATCTCCTTCCTTTCTTCCATACAGGACAATCTCTGGCATAGTGACCATATTTATCACATCTGTAACACTGAACTTTTGACATGTCTTTCTCCTTGTGTTCATGGGCCTAATGTGGCTTTCGTTTCCTCTGAAATCTTTTTGTACCTTTTCCTCTTCCTCTTCCTTTTCCTTTCCTTGCATCAGAGGCAAGAGCATGACTTTCATCATGATGGGAAATATGTGCACCCCTCACTGTAAATCTTGTCTCCTCCTGAGTACAATCTTCCCATAAGCAATCAAACTTAGGCATTTTGGATCGCCCACTGATACTCTAAATGAATGGCTCCCAATGACTTGGAAGACCATTGAGAGTTAGCATTACCAGCTCTTTGTCTGAGATGATCTGCCTAACTTATCTCTAACCTCAACAATTTTCATGAAGAAGGTCGCCATTGTATCTGTCTTGGTCATTTTGATATTTTGAAGTCGGTGTTTCAAGGCAATGGCTATGTTGGTGTTCTTACTTTCAAACAACTCATCTATTTGGTTATCTTCATTGGGGAGATGTGTGGAATAAGATGATCTTTCACAAAGTAAATAATTATCTTTCTAGCCTTGGCGTCATTTTCCTTCCACTGAGTTTTCTCTGACGCATCTGTTAGTTCTGCTACAAATTCCTCCACAAATTGCTCTAGAGTGATGAGTAATCTTGATTTCTAGGAGTTGAAGTTAGAGGCTCCATCAAGCCTATCTTCCACAAGAACGTTGCCCACCATGATTGCATAAACCCTAGAAACCCTAGGGATGAAATTTTCCAAAAAATCCAAACTCTTTCAATTTGCAATCTAAAAGTTGCAGGTGATGCGTTGGACTAGGGTGCACCTGTCTGTGAAGAAATTAGGCCCAATGACCAAGGGAAAGTGCTAAAACTAGCTTGACAGGAAAAGGGGGGGTCGTTGCAGTTACAAGTGAAGTTGCAGTTGCAGCAAGAAGGTGACGGCTAGCATAAAAGGTGCTACTTGTGCAATGGCTTCTTTAGGAACACTGCTTTGAAACCATGTTGAATTTTTATGCTTGTTCAATTTGTTGACTTTCTTTTCCTTTACAATAGCATAAGCATCATTAAGCATAAACCATAGCCATAAATTGCATCATACATATATCCAAGATCACAAGAAGATAACCATGCACAAGATACACAAGATATATCATGGGAAACCCTTCTTCTCAAGGGAGAAAAACCCAGTAGCAAACTTTCACTAAATAATAATTTGTCCAAGAGAAAATACCATATCCAAAGAAGAAGTGCGCTACAACTCCAAGAGACCAGCGCTATACAAGAGAGAAAGATAGTCCAAGTGAGCGCCACCCAAGAGAGAGAAAATGATCCAAGTGATATGAACAAAATGAGAGATAGTTCTCTCTATTTATACAAGTCCAATGTGAACTTATCCTGTCCAAAAGGTGTCTCTTCATCCAGGCTGACTTTAGCTGTTTAGGTCTTCTACACAAGACGTTGGGCTTCTTCTTTTCTTTGGGCATCATAGTGAAAGGTTGCATCAATATGTCACACATGGCTGCACCCAGTGTGGACGTCCTCATCTCTTCTAGGTTCTACGACCCACTAGAACAAGTCATCATCATCGTCAAGGGCTGATCCCTCATGACATGTCCACTTGGTCAACTCCCAAGTGATATGTCCACATGGTCTGCTCCCATGGGACGTTGGGTGCCACCCCAGGACAACTTGCCACTCCTCTGACAAGTGTCATGCTCAACTTCGTCTCAGAGGAGCGTTCTCCAAGTCGACCCGGCCCAATATGGGGAGAAGATCAGGGGCGTCCCCACAGAACAACCCAGCCCATCCACTTGGGGAAAAGACCTGTCTCAGGTCGACCCAGCCCAGCACAACTGAGGAGAAGACCCGTCTCAAGTCGACCCGGCTCAATCCATCGGGGAGAAGACAGGGAGAAGGCACAAGTCAACCCAGCCCACTGCTCTGGGGAGAAGACCTGAAGAATGTCTTACGAAGTTGCAATCATCAACAATTCTCTCTAGTCTAGCTACTCTCTCTTTGAGAAAGAGTGATCATTGTACCAGTTGTGGACTTGTTGATTGTGGCACAATCAACCCTTTGACAAGCCTATAATAAAGAAGTTTTGTGTTTGTTTTCCGAACCTTCCTTCTTGTTGGTATTTGTTTAATTCTTGCAATTATATTAGTAGCTTCTTACCGTTTATTGTGATTTTAATCAATCCTATAGGTGGTATTTTTCCTTCTTTCTTCTATCTTTCTTGTGCTAACCCTACAGGATCCCTCCAAGCAAACAAAACTTCTCCCACATCTTGGGCAGTTTTAACACACTGTCCAAGACATATCAACCACTGTTTTTTGTCACTTTTTGGAGAAAATCAGACTTTAAGACAGCAACAAAGTACCCTAGGGACTCCCTCGTGAGGCTGGCAAGCACCAGCCCAAATGGAGAGGGGTCTAGCCCGTGACAATTTGGGGATTTTTTCCTCTAAATAGCCACTTTTTCATTGTTGTTTTTCATCGTATATCAGCTCAATTGGAGGGTGAAAAAGTGTGCTAACACAGCAGTATAGATTAGTAGTCAAGCAATGTGTGCATGGTGCCTTAAAGTAGAAGCAGTGAAGGTGTGGAGATGGCAGGGCATTGGAGATGATCTTGGTCGGTTGCATGGAAAGTTTGGGACTTASATGTATTTTTGAAGTGAACGGATGGACTCAGCCTTATATCGCAGCTAAGGTGCTATGCAGGTTTGTKGAGCTACGGACAGCGATGGAGGGGARTTCATGTGGAGAGTTGGTGGCTTGGACAAGTGAAAGTCCRGGAAAATAGACTTAAACCATGGGTGCAACAAAGAAATTCGTTGGAAATGTATGGTTGGTTTTGAGTTCTTGCACTTCCTAAGTGTTGCGGTGAGTTCAATTGTAATCYGTTTCCRTTGTGAAAACCAGCAGACTTGATGAGCCACAAAATTATCATCTTTTGACACCCTCTTTTCATTATTATTAAACCCTTTTCATTTACTCATAATCTTATATTAGCCCATTTTAATGCCCATATGCGGGATTTAGGCTCAAGATGTTTTCCAATTGCATTTCTTAATATTTYATTGGATTTCTGATTAACATTAGGGGAAGTAGCATGTTCTGTATTTACTTTTGAAGTAACAGTTCATGTGTGGACAAGTTGTTACAGAGTCTTGCTTTAGAGGTTCACATATTCTTCAAATCAAGGTCATTGCACATCCATTGCCACAAATTTAAAGTCATTAATAGCTGATACAATTGCGGGGTTCCCATATTTTCAAATCAGCCTACTACGGAATCAGGCATCTAGCAGCCTGCTACAGAATCATGCCTGTAGCAGCTTAGAACTGCCTAAATATATATGTGTGTGATTTTGAATATGCTGACCATGTTTATAAAGTGCAAGTATTCCAGGTTCCCTTAAGACATATGAAGAATTGCAAGTGCACTGAGAGTATTTTAAGAAAATATATCAGCAAACGGGGAACCTAAAAAAAGAGATTATCAGGTTTAAACCCTAGGAAACCCTACATAAAAATATTATCCAAAAAACACTAGTTCCATAGTTTGCAAAGAAGCCTTAAGTTTTAAGTGATGCCACTAGCCAAAAATCTTTTAGGTCAGTGAGATTCACACCTGCTCATATACCATGATGAGATTCACGAGAAAGAATCAAACAAAATCACCACCAAATCCTAATTCTGCAATAAGAGAAAAATATACCAGGACTAGGGGAGGGATATATTTGAAAATAGATTAGCCAAAGAGAGCGCAGCCCTAGGAGACAGAAAAAGAGTGGACTAAAGAGAGAAATAAACCCAAGCACAATAGAGCGCAACACTTGATAGGTGCCCTTAGGAAAAAGTGAAAACACTTTATTAAGAATGAAAGTTATCACATGATGATCAATTACAAATGAGAGTTTTGTATCTTTACACATCTTAAGAGTAGGGTGCTTTCCCCAAGAGGGGTATGAGCCTACATGTACATGGTTGGCCTTAGCCCACACTAGAAATACAATAATGATTACAATTTATAAGGTCAGTCGTGGCCGGAAGTGAAGCTTACACCATTTTCAACAATATAAAGCAATTAAAAAAGTCAATGAGAAAAACAAGGTGTGATTTGTCACCCTCTAGAGCTTGAAAGGAATGCAAAATGAATATGTTTGAGAATCATGTTTTTACCCTTCATATTTTGAAAACCTTTCTGCACCCACAATTTCAATAGCCTCATTTTCTTGCATGGCAGGCAAAAACAGCATGCCCGCAATCAACTCAGGGTTAATCATAAACCTAATTTCTTCCTGCACATAAGAATAAGCATGAGAAGGGACACCTAAAAACAACACTGCCACAATTAACTCAAAAATCAATCATGATTCTAATTTTCTCAATTTCTTATGCAAATAACTATGACCATACAAGAAAGATTTTAACGGATATCTGAACTTAAAAAAAAGGGCACAGCCCTAGGAGAGAGAAAAATAGCCACGAGAAAGAGTGCACTAAAGAGAGAAATAAACCCAAGCACAAGAGAGCGCAACACTTGATAGGTGCCCTTAGGCAAAAGTTAAAACACTTTATTAAGAATGAAAGATATCACATGATGACTACGTACAAATGAGAGATCTGTATTTTTACACATCTTAAGGGTCRGGCGCTTTCCCCAAGARGGGTATGAACCTACATGTACATGGTTGGCCTTAGCCAACACTAGAAATGCAATAATGATTACAATTTTTAAGGTCAAYCGTGGCCGAAAGTGAAGCTTACACCATTTTCAACAATATAAAGCATCTTAAAAATTAGTGAGAAAAACAAKGYAAGATTTGTCACCCTCTAGAGCTTGAAAGGAATGCAAAATGAATATGTTTGGAAATCATGTTTTGACCCTTCATATTTTGAAAACCTTTCTGCACCCACAATTCCAATAGCCTCATGATCTTGCATGTCAAGCAAAAACAGCATGCCCACAATCAACTCAGGGTTAATCATAAACCCAATTTCTAGCTGCAAATAAGGATGAGCATGAGAAGAGACAGCTAAAAACAACACTGCCACAATTAACTCAAAAATCAATCATGATTCTAATTTTCTCAATTTATTCTGCAAATAACTATGGCCATACAAGAAAGATTTGAACGAATATTTGAACTTAATCTGGTTTTTTAAAATTGCAAAATCACAGGAAAATAATGTTAACACAGAAATAGGAGGAAAATTAGGCTGGAAAGTGAAACGAATGCCAAATTGTTTATTCATTTGTCCCACTACCTTCATAACACAGAGGAAAATACTATTCAAACAGAACAAAGATATATAGTTATGCTGGAAAATAAGAACCGCAGTGCCCTGTTTCTTCCTCTGTTCCAGTAGGCTTCAGAGAACCTGCTATTAGTCGATCATTATTTAAACATCCATATAAAATGGCAATGATAAGCAGCTGCAGTTCTATGCAAAATAAATATTTTTAGATATGTAGTTTATAACACCAAAATTAATACAAGATCAATAAGATAAAGCTTCATATTTTCTGCCTAGAAGGCAAAGAATATTGAGATTCGCACATAACAGTAAAGATGATCAGTATTAGAGGTCATCTTGAACATTATTAATTCAAGATTAAGGGGTAATACCTGGCTGCAGAATTCAATGACTGTATGCCTAGATCTTGAGATGGTGTGCTCCATGGCATGYATGCCAGATGCCTTCTTATAGAACCAAAGTCAAGAAGGATGGCAATAAAAATTTGCATTAGCTGTAGCGGAAAAAGACTAGAAGAGAAAATGGACTGCACACACATACCGTRTTACCAACGAAGGACCATGTCACATGGTGGGTACATGGTGAATTGTCCAAAAGTATGAATTCGGTGTCAAGTTAGTCAGTGACTCAGTAACATATGCTCTGTGGATCCCTTCTTAATGCTAAGGTACATCACACTATCACCATGCCTGTATATGAAAGAATTTTGACACTTTATATGGATTGATAAATCATCATGATTTACAAGAAGGCAAATCATTGTTACTGTACACACGAGAGCTGTAAAAATGAAATGATAGTTGGGTTTATATATGAGAGAAAATGTCACCTGAAGAGAAGGTGACATTATTGACTTGCTTTGTACAATGAATGATTTGGAGATTCATATATAACATGATGATAAAGGTATAAAAGTATATAATCTGAAAATTGGAGGATACTGAATAGCAACTAAGCTATTGTTGACACGATTAATTGGTTAAGTGAGGACAAAGTAGCTAATCAATTAGTGTCATCCATCCTTGGACTCCTGCAAGAATGGGTGATCAATTAATGAGCATTTTTATCCAGCAAGATTAAAATATTTATCCATCAAACTTTGTCAAAACCATGGTCARGTTTCAATCTATCATTGTCTGCTCAGGGATTAATTCTACAATGCAACAGGAGTTGGAGGGACCTATCATTGTATGATCAATCTCGTGTCCACTACAAGTAAACAGGATAAAGAATAACAACTAAGCTATTGTAWAATTTCCAAGCTCCTAGCACAAGTGCTCACTCACTTATGTTAACTCCATGAAGACACAATAAGATTTGTCACAATCTCTTCTCTCCTTATAAAGGAGTCTAATGAGTGAGTTTAGGAACCCCTTCTAAACTCAACATTAAATTAGAATATTTTATTCCTTCTTGTGAGTGTGACACCCCAATACAAGCCCACAAAGCCCATCACCAAACCCATGAAACCCCAACTCAACTCCAAGGGACATTTCATTGAAATGAAAGTGTAATCTGGTGCCAACGAAGATTCCCACATGCCTGACACCATGGCTACTTATGGGAATACCTCCCGAAAATACAAAAACATCAACACTCCCTCTTAGCAAGGGAGGTATTCCATCCTCCATCATCCAAATGCATCTATGTCTCCCATACTGGGAGTAGCTTTGCCTCCTATACTGGATCTGCTACCATAGTTGCACTCCAATCCTCCTGATTGGTCGCTCCCTATGTCACAAAAACAAAAACTGTTGTGGCACAGTCCGTCCTGGGAAGACACACTACTCCTAGAAGCATCTCACTTCTGAGCTTCCTGCCTGGCTTCCTCAACCCATGATACCTTCTTGTTAGTCTTGGAAGATGCCTCTCTTCCACCTGAACCTGAGGGTAGATTCCCTCTGAATGGTTGACTCTCCCTCTGATCCCACTGACTCCCTTTGAAGTCCAACTCCCTCTGAATCTGTTGACTCCCTCTAAAGTCGGGCTCCCTCTGAGTCTGTACAACCTCTGAAGCCACTTGCTCCCTCTGAACCTGCATAACTCATGGAGTTATCTGCTCCCTGTTCTCTGTCAGTCTACTATTGTTGGCCATACCTCGCATAGGCTGGCCCTTTAACCTGTACATGTTGCTCTCTCTAACTCGAAGAACCACTATTGATCTCCCTTTGAAGCATGTTTGCAACCTCATCAACCTATGTTGTTGATGCATGTTGCTTCCTTCCCTTTCCCTTCCAGTGTGGACATTGTGAAGCATAGTGACCACAATCATGACAAGAAAAACACCTGACCTTGCTAAGGTCCTTCTTCCTCCTAGGCTCTCGAGATGCCTCTCTCTCTCTCTAGAGAATCTCCTACTCTACCCTTCCAAGTACGAGCAGCTAGGGCTTGATTCTCATCATTGTTTCTCTTCTACTTGCCATTCCTGACTCTAACTGAGCCTCCTCCTGGATACAACCAGTTCATAGTCAATCAAATCCTGGCAAGTCTTCTCGTGCACAAATCCCCTATACAAATTGTTCCCAAGATCCGAGAAGACCTCTCAATGCTACATTCACCAACTCATCATCGTCAGTTGTCTCACTAATGGCTGCAAGCTGATCACAGATCTGAGTGATCCTCATAAGGTAGCTAACGACTCTGTCCGAACTGGACATCTCAACAACTTAAAGGTGGTGCTTCAAATGCAATTTTCGGCCTGTATTCCCACTTTGGTACAAACCCACCAAAGCATCATACATCTCCTTGGAAAACGTCTTCTCAGAAATGTGAGGAATCAGGTGATCCTTCACGGACTATAGCAAACACCTATTTGACCTTCACTTCCTTCTTCTTATGAGTTGCCAATTCCTGTGGATTAGTGGAACTTGGAACCACACCCTCAACATATTCTTTGAGGTCATTCTTCTCCAAAAGAAAGAGAACCTAGCCTTCAAAGCCCGGAAATTTGTTGCCCCTTCCAACTTGTCGTCAATCTTCAAAGTGTTCACCATTGTGACCTACCCAGAACAAAAACAAAAAATCTGCTACAACAATTATGTTGTACCTCCAATCTGCAGTAGCAAATGTGTCCCAAGAGATGACTCCCTCTCTACTTTCAAAGCCTCGGCTCTGATACCATGTCAATTTTTCATACAACTAATTTCAAGTCTGAAAATTACTTCCAAGTGAATCAAACAGTAAACCCTAGTTGTTATCACTGAACAATTTTACAGTGAAATTATTGACAGAAAATTACAACAATGGAAACAACAAGATCAGAGATAAATCATCCATGCACTTGAGACAAAATTTTTGTTCTGTAAATTTGTCAAATTCAGAAATTTTTGAGGGCAAAATCAGCCCTCCCAACTGTCACAATTTCACCAAAATTGAGGACAAACCTAGTCCTCTAAAAATCACAAAAATCAGCAAATTACCTGGGACAAAATTCCAATTTGCAAACCTGCTACATGTCACTTGTATGGCCTGCTGACGCCAGTCATACACCCTACWTGAGTTGTGTCTAAATACACAACTCAAATCTCATTTTGAAATCATATGTTTTTATCATTGAGCTAAGGCTCTCTAATGTGTTTGAAGCCTACGTACATTAMATCTTTGGCATTCTCTTATTGTTGGCATATTTTCTCTTTTATGYGCATTTGCGCATCTCATGTGTAGCACATTCATCCTTAGGCATCTTTCTCTCTCTAGCGCARTTTTAGTTCAGCCCTTGCACACTTCGTTAGTAACATTTTCTCTCTTTTTACTGCAGGTTTTTGGGTTGTTTTTGTTYCATTCAATCCCCTCCCTTTGTTTATGATCTCAACATTGGGGGTAATATATGCATTTTCCGAGCGGGCCAACAATCTTTTCATGTTGCAGCACAATTCTTTAGTAAAATTGAGATTTTTACCAAAAATCACGACTTTCAAAAATTTAGAGCAATCGTGACTTTTGTCTGACAAATTTTCATATGGCATGAGAACTCATAAGTTTTTCAAAAAAGTACAATTTATCATCAATTTTTGCAACACCAATCACTAGGAATTCTAATTTTGGAACTTACATTAAGTTATGTAATAAGGTCATGTTATAACCTTAAGTCATGATGCCTAGATAATTAATTAATTCATATGTTAATAGTTCGTTATTGGGAGTTATGTAGCATACATCTAAAGCACATCTCCCTCATCAAAGTGATCCTTATGTAATAACTCTCATACCTTTCAGTAATATCATCAAATCATAATCTCTCTCTCATATCTACATATTGAGAATCCACATCTTTCTTTCTCCTATCTATATATTGAGTATCTGAGATTGTGCATGTGTTATTATGATAGAAAATTGCTTTCCGGAGAGACATTTAAAATGTCTAATGTCTATTTATGTAACTTTGTCTTCTACCCACATTTACCATTTCAACTTTAGTGAACATATATTGTGAATCATTTTACATGTTACCTTCCATTTCTTTGGCCTTTCTTACATTTTCAAGTAGAGCTCTCAAGCAAGAACCCATACTATGTTGCATCAAGTCTCAAGGATGGGGAAATGAGTTTTTACTTTTAGTATAGTGGAAGGAAGAGAAAAGGAAAGGGGCGAGAAGCAAATCTCAAGGGGTAGACATATATATATATAATTTGTTTGTGTTATATAGCTATGTTCCAAAAAATAACATTTTTCTTATATCTATCCATCCATCCATATCTATCTATCTATATTTGTGTGCAACGTGTTGCCAATGTTCATGGGTGTGTGTGCATATGTTTCTAACAATTGTGGGTGTAGGTGCAAGTCTAGGTACAAGCATGCCATTTTTGAAATCTAAGTTTGTTGAGGTGTGAGTGTGTCACGTGTGTATATATCAAATATGTAAACATTTAAATTCAAAACTAAGAAAATGTAAAATCAAAAAAGTTGTAAAAAGCATATGATTACTGATATCATTGATCAAATAACAAGATCATGGATCCCCATTCCAATGAGAGTCTTGACAAGAACATTTCAAAATTTAACATAATTAAAATAATTATTACATTATGTGATAGCACCAAAATGTTGGAGTTAAAAATTCAAAATTGAAATCATACAAAACAAGAATAGACTACTCAAAGTTAACCAATGCCAATGCTAGTGTCTTTTGCATCCTCTATATCCTCATTCAAGATGCTTTCCAAGCAATTATTGCTCTCAAGATCTAGATTATCTACAAGGTTCAGGATTGTATAAGTCATATTAATGTGGAATGAAATCCTCAATAATGGATATACCACTATAATTTAGTCTTGAATTTTAAGGAGGCATCACAAAGACACCAACCCCAAACAACTTAGAGTATCCAATCTAAACTCCTCATTAACACATCTAGCATCTATGAATTGTTCTAATTTGTTAGAAATAATTTTCTTGTACCTTAGGTCTTCCAATATATAGGAGTTGAATGATACTTTGAATGTCAATCAAGTTTTTTCCTTCTTTGATCACAATTGGCTTCTATTCGTTCAATGAATTAAACCATGAGTACTTTGATTCCTCATAGGTATCGAGGAACTGGCTACTAGTGACAATAACTGTAAAGCAAATATTTGTAGCTCAAGGGCATGCCTAGAATCAAGTGTCATCCAATCTATCGGATCCTTATGAACAAGCCTATCATAGAATATTAGAAAGCCTCAATGGGTCAAGTGTCACTCCACCCATGTAAAATTTAGG
>JASDQU010228660.1:0-17226 GCA_032191745.1 Picea mariana | reverse complement strand
TTCACACAATTCTTTCACCAATTCTCCAATGAATCTTGCTTAACCTTTTCCATGAGAATTCCCTCAATATATAGGAGAGAATGAGATAGTTACTTGGATAAGAATGATCCCAAAATATCAGGGAATCCAGTACAAGGATAACCATTCGAATGCCAACCCATTCTTCTAGAAGATTACCTTCTAGAAACATCGAGAATTCATCTTTTTCCATGCTTTAGGATGAGTTCATACCCTAGATATTCAACACAGTGTGAGAAGTTCGCACCCCAGCTTAAGGCAGCCTGCGAGAATCAAACATTCTTGCATCCTGGGATACTAGCAGCCTGCGAACCCTCTTCAAAATGAGTTTTCTGGGAAGAGATGAAAGTAACTTTTCTTAGGATAAAGTTCTTATGAAGAGCCCGAGTACACTATCATTAATACACCATCATGATGACTAAAATCATGGGTAACACAATGGAGTTAGACAACTAAACTTCCCTGCGTGCATGGGGGAAGGGGAAAAGCACCGACATGAGAAGGAGAAATGAAAGGAGAAGGGGATAAAGGAAAGAAGGAGGAGGCCTTGGACCCAATTATGATGGAAGAAGACCAGATCAAGAGGATCATGGAAACAACTGGATATACACACAGTGGAGTAACATACCAATATAAAGTGAACACCAAGAAGAGAGATGTAGCCGCGAGGGAAGGCTTGGCAAGTGATGAAAAGGAGGTAGAGAATCTATGAGCTATGGAGAAGATTGAGTAAATCCTACACGCAACATATGAGAGGAATATGAGAGGTCCAACAATGAGAATAGAAGACAACACTCCTATCCATATTAATGTCAGTGTGGAATCCATAAACCCATGTGCGATTAATACACCAAGAAGAACACCACCATTTAGACAACCAAATTTTGGGAGATGGAAGACATCAAGAAGTACATATACACAAGGAACAACAACTGGGGGAGCTATATTAGGAAGCATTAGTCAAGTATCTACACCGCACAGAGGTAGTAGTTCAACATTCAGGTTGGCGGGACATGATCCCACCATCAGGTTACCAGAATTCAAAGGTGAGGCATTGGAGGACCCGAAGAAGCACTTGTTTATCTATGAAAAGATCTAGGAAGTGAAACAAATCACAGATGAGGACACTAAATTTGCATAGTTAGCTATCATGCTAATAGATCGCGCAATGAATTGATACATGAGTCTAGCTGTGAACAGTTCGCTAGGGACAACTAGAATGATTGGAGAGATCAAGAAGCTGCTAATAAATGAGTTCCAGAAGCCTATTTCATAGGATCAATACATGAACAAGATGATAGATATTAGACATAAACCAAGAGAATCAGTATGGGAGATTGACCAGAGATTCAAAGGATTGAAGGGAAAGCTAAAATATGCCATGACAGACATGCAACATAGGCATCTATTCATCAATTCACTACTACCACAATTGAAATATCCATTGCAACGATAGAAGTTTCAGACACATGCAGAGGATCTATAGACAACCCTACAACTGGAAGAGAACCAATATCAAAAGATAGATCCAACCATAGAGGAGCTGAAGGAGGATCTGAAGAACTTAACATTCTAGCTAAACTAGAACATGTAGATTTTTAATGACAAAAATCAACAAGCTAATATTTTGTCAAACACTTAGCAACCTAGAGATAACTGTCTTCATAAATTTTAGAAATGCATAAACTCACATTCAGAAATTTCCATAAGCAGAAATACACATTGCTAAGCAAAATAGCAACGGACATAACACTGTGGACAACAACCCATAACACACAGAAATTTAGGCAAATGCCAGGGAAAACCTCAATGTGGGGAAACCCAACGAGAGAGAGAGATCTATTATTCAACTTTTAGGATAGTACGTATCAACAACAAAATAACATTTCCAACCAAGGAAAATACCACACAACACCAAATCTATCCCACATAAATCTGCCTCATTTTTCGTGCCAAAATCGTACTGTTGTACGACCTCTTCCGTACCTCATTTTCCATGCCCACAGTCAGCTATACAGATTGTTCTGTATGGCCCAGAAACAACCACAAAAATTATGAAATCTGCCTCAAAAACTATGCCTGAAATGCCTCAATTTCTATGCCAAATACATACGATTGTACAGACTGTATAGTATGGCCTCCCACAATAGAAAAATATTTCGGCCCAAAACTCATAGAAAATATTTCTTGAGAATCGTGCCCTCTTTACTTGAAAAACATGCCTCTTTGCTGCTCACTTTCCTCTCTCAAGCATACTTAGAAAATCTCTCTCAATCTCCTTCTGATGTCTTCTCAACATTCGACATGTCTTGCACACTACCCAATGCATTCTTTTATAATATCAAAATGACATTTCCCCCCCAAAGTGTCTTTTCACCTTCCCCAACCCTAAATCCAAAGGCCAAGATTAGATCTTTCCTTTTTCAAGATCAAAGGTCATGATCCATTCCCTCCAAAATGTCTCATTTAAATTAAAGTGATTTTCACTTTATTACATAAGTGCTTTATGAAAATAAAGTCACTTTAAAAATAAAAGGTACACTTTATTAAAAAGTCACTTTAATAAAAGAACCACTTAAAACAACTTTATAAAAACTATTACAAAGTCAAGTGCCTGGTAGTGTAAATATTAAGGTAACATCCGCATACAAGACAAAACATGCGGAGTACCTCTCGAGCTAAAAAGCTAACACTCCCTCTTAGAGAGGGATGTACTCGCTGCCATCTCCATCATCTGGTCCCATCACACTGTGCTTTGTAGGAGCTCCCTCTGAACCTGGAGCCATCCTCAATAACTGCACAAAACTTGAACTAGAAGATCTTCTCCTGGAAACCTCCTAGAACCCTAAGCTCACTTCATCTTGAGCATCGGTTCGATCAACCTGGCTGAGCCTTCTTCCAGTGCTAAGAAGAGACTCGCTCTCTTCTCTCAGAATGCAAGACTATATCCTTGGCGCCACCGCAGTCTCATAAGCCTCCTCACGCTCCTCATCCGATGCAAAATCATACATCAAAGGCTGTTGTTGGCCCTTGGTGATGGAAGTAAGCAAAGATCAAGGAAGAAAAGGCAGAATGTGAACTGCGCGGAAGACACAGTGACTATTACTGGGTCAAAATGAGAAAATTAGCAGAAAAGACAGAGCGAAGTAAAAGGAAGCAAGTCGTTGGATGAGGAGATTGAGGATGACATATCAACAAGAAAGAAGGATCGTGGACAACTCAGTAAGCAGAAAAAACCACCATTGGATACTTTGGAGCACCGCATGAGAAGGAAGGAAAGACAGGCTAGCGAAGCCCTGAAAACGCGAGTCAAGTTGACCTAGGGGTTTAGACACCTAGGGTTTTGGTATCTAGGGTTTGTGACACCTAGGTTCCGAGCTAAGGATGTCGGTGAGTGATTTTAATTTATAAATAGAGGTCAATAGGACTTAGGATGGGTTGTTTTCATTTTTATTACTATTGTTGGTGATGTGATTGTTGTGTGATCGAGTGAGTGACATCGTGGGAGAGAGAAGTGCTGAGTACGAGAGCTTTCTGTATTGTAAGATCTTCAGCTGGGTGTAAAGATCAAGTCCTGCAGCTGGGTGCATAGGAAGGGGAGAGACAGAGAGGAGAAGAAATAAGATCTGCTATCTAAGAGCATAGATAAGAACTGTATGCTTAATCTTAATACATTATAAAGCACAGTTCTGTGGACATATCCCTAGAGAGAGGGTGAACCACGTATATCCTGTCTTATGTGTGTGATTGATGCTATGTTCTTTTGCCTTGATATACTATTATTAAATTACCATGGTAGATCTGATAGATGTGTGGAATAGATCTAAGTTGATAAGTGATATATGCATGTTGTATTGTTCTAGTGTTGGATGCACTTGATAGATCCCTTGGTTGTATACATCTCTGTCCTGCAACACCCCAATGCTGCTTCGGGTGAGACTGCATCTGCTTCGTAGGTGTAGTCAGAAGGGCTAGTAGTTAGGGCTTGTTGGTGCGCTCTTGGAGCTGAACCCTGGGTCTGCCCCTGTGCCAACAAATGGTTCCATTGCCGGGGAGAATCTTCTTGAGGGAATGTCAAGGTGATTTCCATCAAAGACAACAATTCAAAAGTGGATAGAGGATCAAGAGAAGGAATTTGCTGAAGCCCAGAACAATAACCCTAATCTTAGTACAGAGGATTGGCTGGAGAGATATATCTTTACTGATATACATGAGATTTTCTTTGGAGGAATCCATTAGGAGCTATATGAGTGGTTAGCTAGGTTAGCAGATACCCAGTTTGAGATCAGATCTAGACCTCCTGTGGTTTGGATGTCGACGCTGATCAAGAAGGTCAAGATAATCGATAACGCTGTGTCACGAGCAATAGATCATTGGTTTGATAACACCATTGGAGGGTACATCACTGAGTTTGCTGGTGACATAATAGAGTCATATAGCCATGCCGAGAGGTATTTCTTCAAGGGACCCAGAGGAAAATTTTTACATTTTCTGAAGCTGAGGATCAAGATGTTATTGCATGAGAAGAACATCTTGAAGATACAGTAGATTGGTTAGATCTGGAAAAGCTAATGTTCAAGAATTCAGACAGGGATAGCGACACATAAGCTGGACATACATGCAGTGGGAGAGCGTTCAGATAAGTTCATCTTGCGAACTTATTCAAGCAGAACCATAGGGACGAGGGTTTCTACAGTGGAGAAGAGGCAGACATGACGGACGAAGAACATTCATAAATCGCTAGGACAGAGGAAGGGAAAGCTGAAGAACCTCGTCGGGATGAGCCAAAAACTTTAGGAACTGCATAGACTGCTAAAGTAAGTACTATTAATCCCCCTATTATTTTAGCAGCACTAAGCAACCAGAATAGTCAGAGTCACCAGAGTCCTCAGAGTACTATTACTAGTAGTTCAACTTATACTCAGACAGGAAACCTAGGAAACCTAGAAAGATCTATGGCAGATGAGATGAGGCTCCCTATCTTTAGGGGAGATGGGTCTGAGGACCCTGATCAACACTGGTTCCTATGTGAAGCCGTATGGAATATTAAGAATGTCACTGATGAAGCTGTTAAAAGAACCTTGTTTAGTACTACCCTAAGGGACTGAGCATTGAGTTGGTACATGAATCTTGTCCAAGGACTTGCACAACCTAAGTCACTGAATGAGATCAATAACGCATTGACTGCAGAATTCAAGAAACCCAAATTGGAGTCAAAATGTATCACATAGCTATAAGAGATCAAGTAGAAGGTAGCCGAACTCATTTGGGAATTCGATCAGAGATTTAAGACCTTAATAGGCCGATTGAATTTTTAGATCCCAGATGAGCAAAACAAAGATTGGTTCATTGTTGCCCTTTTACCACACATAAGAGTTCCTTTGATGCAACAGAAGACTGCTTCACAGGCTGAGGCGCTGGAGATCTCCATGAAGTTAGAATCAACCCCTATGGGAGAATCCAACTCAGGTATGAGTCAGATCTTGAGTCAACTAACTAGTTTGTCTCTGTAGGTTGAGGATATGAATAAAGACAAGGGAAAAGATAAAAGAGCAGACATCTGGTGTGTCAGATGTAGATCAGAAGGCCATGACAAGGAGAACTACCCTCTATTTCATGAATACTTGGCCTCTGGAGCTTTGAGCCTTTTGAAGAAAGTCACCTTACCCTAGTGTGAGGTATGCTGAAATAAACATCGCCCTGGTGAGTGCTATTACATGCAAAAGTATGTTCAGAAACCCACAAATTTGTATTACACGTTCTGTAAGTCCATGGAACATGATGATAGGGATTGTAGGGCTTACGATCTCATGCATGAAAGGTCAAGGGACATATACAAAATTCAAGGTGAAGTACAGCAAGAAGGAAACACTATGTAGTATAACTCCCCTGGGAGAGGAAACTTCAATCCTCATTGTGGATTCAGAGGATGAGGATGAGGAGGAGGTATGGGTCAAGGCTAAGGACATATAATCTGTTATAACTGTGCATAGCCAGGACACCTAGCAAGGGACTGCCAAAACCCTTGTACAACTTACAACTATTGCAACTCCTTCGAGCATATTATCGAGGAATGTCCAGCATTGATGGCTAAGGTTTAGGAAAGATGAGGACCTCAGCAGAACCTGCAAGTGAAACTGATATATGCTGAACCTTGCAGAGAAGACCCTAGATTCGTTGTTATCACTAGAGAAGGTTCCGTTACAAGAGAAGATAGACTACTCCAAGGAAAGAATACAAAAGACTCAGGAATCGGGAAATTTGCAGAGAAGACCCAAACTTTTGATGCAAAGAAAGAAAGACATATATTTGAGGAGGTAAGAAAAGAGTTCAAAGGAGATCAAGGCTCTTCATCAAAGACACGACCAGAAGTGAGAGAATATGGGATGCCTCAGGCATTTGATCAGTCTGCTTCGCCAAGAGAAGGAAAAGAGGTAAGCAAGCTCATGGAATTCCTATATACTTGTCTTAAGTTGATTTAGGATGAGAGTGCTATACAAGAACTACAAAATTTAATCAGACAATATGAGCTAGGAAAGATAAACCCCTTACTGAATAGGGTAGTACACCAAATTGCTAAAAAGAGAAGGACAAATAAGGAATTACACTTGAATTCTCAAATAGGAGAATATGATATAGACTATGTGGTCCTTGACTTAAGGTCGGAGGTCAATGTCATGACAAAGAAAACTTGGGCACTGATGGGAAACCAAAGTTGATCTATTTCCCTATCAGGCTCAGGATGGCTAATTAGCAAGCTGTCAGCCCCTTTGGACAATTGGAACATGTCCCTGTTGACATTGACAGAGTAAGAATGTTTGCAGAGTTTGAGGTAATTGAGATAGTTGATTATAGATGTCCTTACCCTATGCTGTTAGGAATTGATTAGGCTTTCACTAATTCCTCTGTGGTTGATTTAAAGAAAATACATATGATGTTTTAAAGAGATGGCCTTAGGGTCATTGCACCCTTAGATCCAGATGAAGGTCAGCGATACACAGAGCTCACCAGAGAAGAAGACATCGCATATGAACTAGAAAACATATACAAATTAACAACCAGACAACAAGATTACATTAATCCTATGGCCGATGGAAACCTAAGCTAGCGAAGTGACATCGCATGTTCAAGAGACTTAGAAGAAGCACTGGAGAATTGGAAGAATAAAATGTATGTAGTATCTACAAGAAGATGTGCTATATTAACTAGAGAAGTTTGTGGGATCGACACAACAGTAAGTAACTTGCCCACCTTTTATGGTATGAATCCTTTAGAAACCTTCTTGTCGAACTTTGAAGAAAGTGTACCAATGCAACAAAGATTGTTGGCAATGGATGAGGCCCTGAAAGAAACCCCAACAAGATGGTGGGGGACACACAAAAACAACATTACAGAATAGGTACAATGTTGTACCTTGATGACAACACGGTTCTTAGCACAAGTAGAAGGCTACGAAGTTTAATACATAGGTCGAAGCTGCCCAAAGGACCATGTTCGAAGTTGTGAAGAATCCTGGAGCAACATTTCTCAAGAGCAGTGGGTGCACAAATTCATTAACACACTGGGAACAACACCTATCAACTGGTGCCTTGAAGCATAGCTGCGCCTCATCACTACAGATTGGGATGGTATGACTCATAATTTTGTAACCACCTTCTTATTTGAAAGTCAATATCCTTCAGTAGATCAAGCATTGCAGATTGTAAGATAGAAAGTATTCGAGGAGGCATCTAACGTCCCTTTGGAGCAAGGAGAGGATGAATGGACTGCGCCTCTCCAGAAACTGCAAGGCTATTACAACATCAATGCTGATGAAGATGATGATCCTAGGAAGGTGAACATCACCAAAACAGAAGGCCAAAGATATGTGGAAGCACCAAGAGTTGAGTTACCATTCATTGGACAACCAATCAAGATTAATAAGGTCAATATTGGAATAGAACAAACACCAACGCTTGCAAATGTTGGAGATTATTGGGATGTTGCCACTATTGACAAGATTACAGAATTACTGCATGAATATCAAGACTTGTTTCCAACCAAGTTCACTGATATGAAGGGAATTAAAGGGCCTATGGGAGAGATGAGGATCCCTTTGAAACCAGATGCAAGATCATTCAAACAGAGACCCTACAGACTGAACCCTAAATATAAGGAGAAAGCGAAAATTGAGCTCAACAGAATGATGGAAGCAGGGATCATAGAACCCGTGGAAGAATCAGAATGGATTAGCCCTATGGTGGTGCAAGACAAGAAGACATGAGAGATCACGATCTGTGTAGATATCAGGAAGGTGAATGATGCCTATTTGCATGATCCCTTCCCTACACCATTCACTGACGAAGTGTTAGATAATGTGGGAGGCCAGGAGGTATACTCTTTTACAGATGGATTCTTGGGATACCATCAGATTCAGATTGCCAAGCAATATCGCCATAAGACCACATTTGCAATAGAATGGGGGTCTTATCAGTATACAGTGCTTCCATTTGGATTGAAGAATGCCCTAACCATATTTTCTAGGGTGGTGGTCGAAGCAGTCAAGGAGTTTCTGCATAAATTTCTAGAAGCATATTTTGATGATTGGACTGTTTTTATTTTATTGAAAAATCATATCGAATGTCTAAGGCTAATGTTGGGCGAATGTAGGTAGTGTCAAATTGCCTTGAATTTGAAGAAATGCATCTTCTTCTCACCATTTGGAGTGTTGTTAGGTCATATTGTATGCAAGCAGGGATTGTTGGTCAATCCATCTAAAATTGCCATTATAGTTGATCTACCCCCTCCTACTTCAGTGAAACAACTGTGCACTGCACTGGGACACACAGGATATTACAGGAAGTTCATTAAAGGATATGCCCAGATTATAGCACCCATGGAGAAGATTTTGAAGAAAGACTATCAGTTTAGTTGGACAGAAGAGTGACAGCAGAGCTTCAACACATTGAAACAGAAAATGGTTACTGTGCCTATTCTGGTTTTTCCAAATTGGACCAAGGAGTTTCATGTGCATGTAGATGCATCTTCTATTGCTTTAGGAGCAGTGTTAGCACAACCTGGGGAAGGAGATATTGACCATCTGTTAGCCTTTTCCAATAGGAAGCTATCAACTGCTGAGATCAATTACACCACTAACAAGCGAGAGGGGTTAGCCATGGTGTATGCGCTGCAGAAATTTCACCACTACTTGTTGGGAGGACACTTTAAAATGTTTACTGATCACTCCGCGCTGAAATACATAGTCAACAAGCCAGTGTTGGGGGGAAGAATATGCAGATGGCTTCTTCTATGTCAAGAATATGACTTTGAGATCATAGTAAATCCAGGAAGAATGAACAAAGTTCCTAACCACTTGTTGAGGTTGGAACATGGAGAAGAGCCCACTAGTTTGGAGGATACATTGCCAAACACACAGTTGCTGGCCATTAGAAATATTGATGACCACTTCGTAGAGATAGTCTAGTTCATGTCAACAGGAATGGCACCTAGTGAGTATACAATTCCTTAGAAGAAATAGCTAGTAGTGCACGTTGTAGACTTTTCACTTATATCTGGACAACTATACAAGATGGGACCCGATGAGATATTGAGAAGATGTGTTATGAAGGAAGAACGATCGATGATCCTCACTGAATCTCACAAAGGCATTGCAGGAGGACACTATGCAGGGAAAGCAACTATGCATAAGGTTCTTAGAGCCGACCTTTGGTGGCCTACCTTACACAGAGATGCTAAAGACTATTACAGAGCCTGCGATGTATGACAAAGAGTTGGGAAACCATCCGGAAGAAATGAAATTCCATTAGCACCACAAATGACCCTACAAGCATTCGAGAAATGGGCCATTGACTTCATGGGACCTATAAACCCACCAGGAAAGCACACAGGAGCCATATACATAATCACTGCGACATAATACTTGACCAGATGGGCTGAAGCAAGAGCAGATAAGGACTGTAGTGCAACTATAGCTACGCGCTTCATATTTGATGACATCATAACCAGGTTTGGATGCCCAAAGATCCTTATGAGTGATCAAGGCACACGTTTCATAAATAAGACTGTTGAAGCCTTGACTGAGGAATTTGCAGTCCGCCACCAGAAGAGCACGCCTTACCATCCACAAGCAAATGGGATAGTGGAAGCATTCAATAAGATCTTGGAAACATTGCTGACAAAGATTTGCAGTGTGAATAGGGATGACTAGGATTTAAGAGTACCAGCAGTACTATGGGCCTATAGAACCAGTTGCAAAAAATTAACAATGCAGACCCCTTTTAAGTTGGTTTATGGTCTCGAAGCTGTTGTTCCAATGGAATATTTGGTACCAAGCCTAAGAATTGCTGCCTTTACATATATGGATGACACTAGCGCTGTTCGAGAAAGGCTTGCACAGTTGCTCGAACTAGAATAAGACAAATTTATTGCAGGATTCCATCAACATGTGCAAAAGGAAAGAGAAAAGGCCTATCATGACAGGCACATCAAGAGGAAGGCATTCCAACAAGGTGATCTAGTACTGGTATATGATAGTAAGTTCATAAAACATCCTGGGAAGTTCAGAACACATTATCTTGGGCCATATGAGATCACCTATGTTAGAAAAGGAGGAGCTGTGCAGTTGAAGACTTTGAAGGGAGAATGGAAAGAAGGATTAGTGAATGGGAGCCGGTTGAAATTGTATTATGACAACCTGTTGCCCTGCAGATCTAAGTAAAATCATAAGGAAGAGGGTATAGGTACCAGGTGCAGTTGAAACTGGGTACCAGAAATAGAAAAGATAGTCTACAGAAGGAAGGAGAGGAGGCATAGAGCATAAAGCAAAGGCTACCCTGCACAGTCTGAAGTCGAAGTAAAATAGAAGAATCAGATCTGAAGTGCCTCAGAATGAGTCACAGGTGAGTATTGGGGGCCTGTTGGCCCTTGGTGATGGAAGTAAGTGAAGATCGAGGAAGAAAAGGCAGAATGCGAACTACGCAGAAGACACAATGACTGTTACTGGGTCGAAGTGAGAAAAAGAGCATAAAAGACAGAGCGAAGTAAAAGGAAGCAAACCGTTGGATTATGAGATTGAGGATGATAGATACGCAAGAAAGAAGGATCATGGGCAACTTAGCAAGCGGAAAAAGCCACCATTGGATACTTTGGAGCACCATGCGAGAAGGTAGGAAAGACAAGCTGGCGAAGCCCTGAAAACGCAGGTCAAGTTGACCTAGTGTTTTAGACACCTAGGGTTTTGGTATCTAGGGTTTGTGACACCTAGGTTTCTACCTAAGGATGTCGATGAGTGATTGTAATGTATAAATAGAGGTCAAGAGGACCTGGGATGGGTTGTTTTCATTGTTATTACTATTGTTGGTGATGTGATTGCTGTGTGATCAAGTGAGTGACATCGTGGGAGAGAGAAGTGCTGAGTACGAGAGCCTTATGTATTGTAATATCTTCAGCTGGGTGCGAAGATCAAGTCTTGCAGCTGGGTGCACAGGAAGGGGAGAGACAGAGAGGAGAAGAAATAAGATATGCTAGCTAAGAGCATAGACAAGAACTGTATTCTTCATCTTAATACATTATAAAGAACAGTTCTGTGGACGTATCCCTAGAGAGAGGGTGAACCACGTATATCATGTCTTGTGTGTGTGATTGATGCTATGTTCTTTTGCCTTGATATACTATTATTACATTACTGTGGTAGATCTGATAGATGTGTGGAATAGATCTAAGTTGATAAGTGATATATGCATGCTGTATTGTTCTAGTGTTGGATCCACTTGATATATCCCTTGTTGTAGACATCTCTGTCCGGAAACCCCCTCATAGCTGCTTCAGGTGAGACTTCATATACTTCGCAGGTGTAGCTGAAAGGGACATTAGTTAGGGCTTGTTGGTGCACTCTTGGAGATGAACCCTGGGTCCGCCCCTGTGCCAACAATTGTCCTCTCAACATATACAACCTGTTCACCCGGTTATCGATCAACTGCAGCTCTACCGGGTGCACTCCCTACCTGTAGATAAAGACATGTTCTCTCTTGAACAATACACAATATCCTACATCCTCTAAGGACGAGACTGAGAGAAATTTAACACTCAACCCTGGAACAAAGAGAACTCCATCAAGCTCCAAGAGTTCCCCAAACTCGAGCTGGAATCTGACATTCCCAACTCCACGTACAACTCTCGCCATACCACCTTCATTTACCACCTGTCGGCTAGGACCAATATTTACGAAATCTGGGAATACTCACTAGATTCCTGTCATGTGGCTAGAGGCTCCACTGTCCACAATCCATCTGACATCACCTCCTAATCCTCTGCCACCGACACTAGAAACTAGGGTCACCAAAGAAAATTCCCTATTGAACTTTAAAGGAAATTCCTCCATGGATACTGTAGAAGCTGTCTCAGGCTCCTCTGACTCCTTCTTCTTCTTCCTCTTAGAACAATGAGAGGCAAGGTGCCCCAACTGGTTACAACAATAGCATCTGACTTTACTCAAGTCCCTTTCAGAACTTCCTTTCTTCTTGCTCTTTGCAACAAGAGCAACATTCTCATCAACCCTGTCTGTCTTCTGTTCACTGTTCCGAGATCTTTCCCGGATCTCCTCCTGAGTGAAATCATCCCACAGTCTTCTCCAATATGGTAGATTCTCACGTCCCACCACACACTTCACGAAGACTTCCCATTCTTTGGTGAAGCCATTTAAGGCTATCCTCACCAGCTCAGAATCCGTAATAACCTCTCTAACAACTGCTAGCTCATCTTTAACTTGAGACACCCGGGTAAGATAATAAGAGACACTCTCCTCCTTACCCATATTGGTATCATGCAACTTAGCCCTCAAGGCCATCTTCCGGTTCTCGTTCTTCACCTCGAACAATTTTTTAAGTGCATCCCACATCTCCTTGGTAGTTTTTTTCTCAGTCAAGTGTGGGATAAGGTGATCCTTCACCCCATCTAGAATAATCTTCTGAGCTTTGGATTCATTGGTCTCATGCAAGTCCAAAGCAACAAGATATGCTGTGGAAGCTGCCACAACAGAGTTGACATAGCTATAAATATTTTTCTCCTTGAGAACGACTGACAATCAAACCTTCCACTGCAAATAGTTGGAAATTCCATCCAACCGATCCTCATATCTTATTCTTGTAGCCACATTCACTATCATAACTCAAGGAAAACAATCACACCCTTTTGCCTAAAAATCACACTGCCCACTATCACTCAGAGCCCAAGCTTTGATACCATGTAGATTTTTGATGACAAAAATCAGCAAGCTAATATTCTGTCAAAAAGTCACTTTAATAAAAGAACCACTTAAAACAACTTTATAAAAACTATTACAAAGTTAAGTGCCTGGTAGTGTAAATATTAAGGTAACATCTGCATACAAGAAAAAGACATGCGGACTACCTCCTGAGCTAAAAAGATAACAAAACAAAGGTAAGGACAAAATAAAAGTCGTTTGGTGTACCACATGTAGGACATAAGGACACCATAAGAACGAATGTCCAACATTCACGCAATACATGGAAACATGAATGCCAAACCCATTACCAAGATGAGGACTATGATGTGAAATCTATGGTGTGAAATCTATAAGAAACAGGGACATGATCCATATCATTTCCCAATGATGCAGAAGTACCACACAGTACCGAAGATCTCATATTGAAACTTTTTCAATTCAGTAGGCCATGATGACAAAGATTGCAGAACCATGGACCTCATGAGGGAAAGAACATCAAATGTGTACAGTGTGTAGGCATAAATTATGACCTTGCAAGTCGCACCAAAATTTAACCAAGTACCAACATCGTATAAAACCGCACAACAACAGTATAACACTGCACAACAACGATATAACATTGCGCAGCCGCAATAGAATACCACACAACCACACTATAATCCCACATAGTATAACCAGACGCCTTACTATAACATGCCACGAGGGGATCCAACTGGCTACAGTGGTGGAGGAAGAGAAATATGAGGCTTTGGAAGAGGCAGAGGACCAGTGGTATGCCACAACTGTCAACAACCAGGACACTATGTAAGAGAATGCCCACTTCCACCTGTGACCTGTATGTATTGTCGTGCATCAGATCATGACACATAAGAATGTCTGACACTATTAGGGAAGAGCCAGGAGAAGAGAAATCAGAACAATCAGAATGTTCAGTGGATTTTGGTAGAAGCGAGGGATGAAGGAAGAAACATCAACATAGTTATGCGGGGAGGAGCTAAAAAAGGAAACGATGCAGCAAGACAAGAGCCAACACAACACCAATGGGTGAAAAATAATGTTGAACCAAAGAAGCAGTTTGATGCGTAGAACAAAAAGGAGATATTCAAGCAAGCTAGACAAGAATTTATAAATCTAGACATTGCATTGACATCAACTGCGCATTATAATAAGGAAGTACCAGTGTACGAGATGCCTCCATCGCTGGATCACACCAAAGAAACACAACCACTAGGACAAGTAAGTAGGATTAAGGGTTTTTTGCAATCCTGTGTTAAACTACTAAATGATCCATCCTCTGTTAAAGTATCAAAAAATATGCTAGAAAGATGTAGCATAGAGGAAAAAGGAAAGATAGAACAAAAAATAGTTAATCATCTGCATACAAGAAGGAGAACAAACATGGAATTTAGACTGAACACCAACATTGGAGATTTCAACATGGGAGATATTATACTGGATTTATGATCCAAAGTAAATGTATTACCTAAGAAGACATGGCAATGTATGGGAGAACCCACATTAGGATATTTACCTGTTCAGTTAAAACTAGCAAATCAACACAGATTTCTACCAATTGGAAGACTAAAAGGAGTGACAATAGATCTTGATGGAGTGCGCACTAAAGCCGAATTCGAAGTAATTGAGATAGTGGATGGAAGAACACCTTATCCGACATTTATTGTATTGGATTGGGAGTTTGATAACCAATCCATAATCAACTTAAAGACGAGGAAGATGAAATTCGAGTCAGGAGAATACAAAGTCATTCCGTCATTGGACCCATATGAAGGGAAAAGGTTTGTAGAACCTACTTGCTTGGACCTGGAGGAACTTAACCAATTGTACAGAACAACCACGTGAGAAGAAGATTATGTGAACCCGACTGCATATGGGGTACTCGGCTGGAGAAGCATCACCTCATGTACGTCAGACTCATATACATGCTTATAAAATTAGCAGCGAGGTTACACGAAGTCTCCACAAGAAGATGCACAAGAATAGATCGCGTAGTAATATGGGTAGGTATAGAGATAAGGGAACCTCCCATCTTCCATGGGGTGAATGAATAAGAAGTATTCTTAAAATGGTATGAAGATGAAGTGTTAGATAATCAAAGGCTCTTAGCCCTAGATATAGCACTTAAGGCAACACCTACAAGATGGTGGGGTGTGCACAAAGAAACAATTAAAGACTGGTACCAATGTAAGTGATTACTGCGCATTAGGTTTGGCACAGAACAAGGAAGTAACCAACTACAGAAATATGACGGACAGGGGGAACCAACAAAACACTTGGAGAAGTGCAAAATTCTATGGAAAATGACACCATCGGAGGAATGGCCTCATCATTTTGTTCACACATTAGAAGGGATCCCAACAAACTTGTATACAAACCAAGAATTGCGCAGAGGAAATACACACTGGACAATATTACAACATAACTTTATAGTCACTTTCTCATTTGACCATGAGAACCCCAACATAGACTCATCACTAAAACAAATAATAGGAGTGATATTCATTAAACAACCAGAAGTTGAATTCATGACAAAATAACAACAACCAAACAAACAAATAGTAAAAGAACTACTGTCATGCCACCACGTGCAGGAAGAAGCACCAGATGAAGATGACCCGTGTGATATTCAAATTGAGGAAGTTGAAGGAGAAATAAAAGTGGAAGGTCCACCTCTGTAATAAGAAGTATTTTCTACACCTATCAAGGTGAAGAAAGCCAACATTGGGACAATTGAGAACCCCAAAATGCCCAACATTGGAGACTATTGGGATGAGCAAACAATGAAAAGCATAACAGAGTTATTGTGTGAGTACAACAACCTGTTCCCAACAATGTTCACAGAAATGAAAGGCATAGTAGGATCTCTAGAAGAAATGAAGATATCGCTCAGAGCTGAGGCAAGATCGATCAGATAGCAACCATACAGACTAAACCCTATATATAAACAAAAAGTCAAAGCCAAAATTGATAGGATGTTGGAGGATGGAATCATAGAACCTGTAGAGGAATCTGAATGGGTAAGCTTGATGGTAGTTCAGTAGAAGAAATAAGGGGGGATGAGAATATGTGTTGATCTGAGGAAGCTGAATGATGTGTGCCTACATGACCTATTCCCTAATCCTTTCACAGATGAGGTGTTGGAGAACGTAGGAGGACATGAATCTTATTCATTCACCGATGGATTCTCGGGATACCATCAGATCAAGATAGCACCGAAAGACAGATACAAGACCACTTTTTCCATGGAATGGGGATCCTACCAGTATACAGTCATGTTGTTTGGACTAAAGAATGCACCAACAATATTTTCTAGAGTAGTCATAGCTGCATTCAAAGAATTCATCCACTAGTTTCTAGAGGTATATCCGGACGATTGGACAATCTATAGTCTGTTGAAAGACCATGTAGGGGTGTTGAGGATGATTTTAGAAAGATGCATGCAATGCCATATATCGTTAAATATCAAGAAGTGCATCTTCAGAACACCTTTTGGGATACTATTGGGCCATATAGTATGCAAACAAGGATTGCTAGTAGATCCTGCCAAGATTGCAGTAATTGTTAATCTACCACCACCAAAATCAGTCTGTCAGTTGAGAGACACATTGGGACACACATGATACTACATGAAATTTATAAAGGGGTATGCACAAATCACTGCGCCAATGGAGAAATTGCTAAGAAACACTACTGCATTTGGGTCAAATTCTGACGGCGCGTTCGACACAATTGCCACTTTCTATTGTCGGAAGACCGACAAACCTCGGACCCCCTCAAACGTCGTTTCACATGACATCGTTTTTCCGACGACCTAGTTTTCGTCTGTATTGCGACGTTTCAAACGTGGCAAGAGAGACGTTGCAAACATGGCAAGACCGACATTTCAAACGTGGCAAGACCAACATTTCAAACATGGCAAGAGAGACTTTGCAAATGTGGCAAGATCG
>JASDQU010228659.1:0-17226 GCA_032191745.1 Picea mariana | reverse complement strand
CTTCCAACAGTCGTGTTTCAGCATTCGTGTTGCAGCAGTCGTGTTTGTATAAACAATCTTGATCATCTGCGTCATTCTTCTGTTGTAGCCATCAATGACAACCTTAACCATCTGCGTTAGCTTCTATGTTCCAACGATGTTTCAGCACTGTTTTTCAGCGTCTGTGTTTGCATTTGTGTTGCAGCATGTTTCAGCATCTGTTCTTCATAAACAATCGATTGCCATCAATGACAACCTTGATTATCTGCGCCTTGATCATCTGCGTCATCTCTGCTGTAGCCATATTTCCAACACAAGTATCATACATCATTCATTTTTGTGAGCGCTGAGTAATATTAAAAAACAAGGGTGAAAAGGGTCATTGAAAATTAACTTGTCCAAAAAAACAATCACAAATAGTGTATTCTTCATCAAGCCTCCTTAATAGACCCATGAGATGAATGGAAGAGGAAAGAATGGCCACATAGGGGAAAAAATAGAAAATAGAGGAATGAGAAACCCTCTACCTTTAAAAGGATGCAAAAATGTAGGACATATAAATATTCAAACAATGCACACGTCCAATGGCATAACTCTAATGGGTTTGATTTATGATCATTATTATAAACATGTGTTAATAAAAATGTGAGGGTACTCCACCACACTCTCTATTTAGTGTTGCAAATTTTATGATATGGGCATCAATCCTTTTTCATCAAGGTGAGTGGTGGGGTATCATGATGATTGTTCTCCAATGTTTAGGTGGAGACAACTCATTTATCACTATTGTTTTCATGAAATGGTAGTTCCATCAATTAAGGCATGGTATATACAATACATTATATCCAATCAAGAAACAATAGCCTTAACACCCACATGTGATTCCAAGTAATTTTAATATTTGTATCCCAACTAAGGAAATAGGAAAAAATATCATGTGATAATGAGTATATATGACAATAAATAAACATACACCACCGTATGAATAACCCAAGGCCAAATTTTGAATGGAATCTATGGAAAACTAGGATACTTCTACACTTTACATAGACAAAAACTTTAAGGTAAACAATAGGCATATTGAACAAGTTTCTATTATTAATGTCTTCTAATTCCCACTTGAAATGCTAAGAGGTTTATAAGTACCTCTAAAAAATATTCACACTAAAACAAACAAGAAAATTCAAATGACACATAGAAGGGACATAGAAATGAAATATAATGGTGTTTGACAATATATAACAATTTTTCTTAGCTACTACCATAAAGAATTTTGAAAATATCACAAAAAAATATTTTTCAACTTGAAATAGAGGATAAATTCACCTTTTGGTGTCCCACCTATCATAATATTAGAGGTTGATTTCAGTGTCATTTCATAAGGTCTCAAAACACTTTCTCTCTCTACCTTGTTCTAGTTTTCAAGCAAGAGGTTTGTAGCCTTATACATGAGGAAGACCCTTGATCTTGAATCTCACTCAATATGACCATTGGTAGATAAACTAGAAACTCTATGTTGTTTACTTATTTGTTTCCTATGGTCTTGATAGATAAAGGCATCAAGAGGTAGGTAGATAAAAACACTACATTAGTCATCAGATCTATGAAATGTTAAGAGGGCATTCAAGATTTTCCAGCCAGGACCTTATAGGGGTGCCACCTCAAATCTAAATATAGTTCTCATAAGACCATCATATACAAGAATTATTGTAGATATTGACATAGGCCCGCATCATCTAGATGGAGAGACACATCTCATACAAAATATATTATGTCTTCTAGATCCTCTGATCAATCATATATTATTAGAATCTTTTGTTCAACCTTGGATGTTAAGAGAGAGATCATAAAGGTTTATTGATCAATTCCCATCATGAAATATATCATCCCCCCCTATTTGTTTTTTTATTTGGTTCTCAACATTACTTGCATGTTTATGTGATACCACTTTTCTTCTATGTTTTGTGGTTTTAAATTACATATCTTATGTAGCATAATTTAGCTATGGTTTAGGTACTAAGGATGAGGTTTCCTCCTTCAATCATTGTCAAGGACATTAATACCAAACCTGGTTCTCAAAACCACCTAATGGTTTCCATATCCCCACTAGTTCTCATGGGCCATGTGTGGATCCTTCATTCAGTACATAATCCCTACTTAAGGAATATTTACCATGCAAGAATTATATAGTGTCTTTTTCATAAGTGAATGGAGAGATCCCAAAGTTTCACTTAGAGAACATATATTTAAAATTTAAGTTATAAAAATCCATCATCATCATTATTTTCATAGTCATCATATAGTTCATCACCATCATCATTTTATTGTTCATATGAGTCATAATTTTTTTCATGATCCCATGCCTTAAAAATGATAAAAAGTCAATGAATATAGTCGACTTCAAAGGGGAAACCTCCTTTTACAATATATCCAATTTATAAGACAAGATGATATGATCCTAAGACTAGGTCTCCTTGGTATATATATGATACAAATGATACAATTATAATGAAAGGGAATTATAATGAAGGGTTCTACCCTACATACAAATATAACACTAGAAATGTAATAATACAATATTTAGGGATTAATAAGGAGTCTTATACTTAGCATGGGACGTTGTCTATAGATCATCATGACCTTCCCATTCAAACAATTTTTATCCTCGACACTTGACTAGATGCAGGTGTTTGTGTGAATAAATCATCTTCCCATGTTTCCTCTTTGTTGGATATATGGGCTGACTTAGGTTCTACCTTAGTTCTCCAAAAAAATGATAGAAACCATTGACCCCTATGGTAAAACAGAAGGAAACATTGCACATAGAGTGCACAGTGAAGTCTCACCAATATGGCTCATTGGTGATTGCATGACCCAAGTGTATGCAATCATGGAAGGGATGGGACTGAGGGGAATGTTAGCAATATTAGACTTCTCTTACTTCAACATTAATTCTACCATACCATCATTCATCATATCTACTATTCTATCTATTCGATAACATTCATTCTACATAAACCATCACACTATTCTATCGCGCGTTATAAATAAACTTCAACATATTAATTAATTTATTTATTCATCCATCATCAAGCATAGAAAATCAACACATAACAGATAACACACATAGAGACACCATTTTTACTGTGGTTCTCCCACCTTGGAATTTGTCTACAAAAATATTCTATTTATTTATTATTCTTCATAAAAAAGGTCCTACATTGCATGCATTACATCATGGTTTTCGTACTATTGAGGCTGACCAATGTCACACCCAACTCCATAGCTTGTGACTTGACCCTCTATTACAATCCATCTAACTCCACCTTATCTCCTTAGCTATTAAAAAAACAATACACTTCGACTCAAAACTCTAAAAGGTGCTCAAAATACCTCTATCATACAAAATTTATAATGATACTCCCATAGATACCTCATACATCCTCTATTTATACTTTAAAAGTGGGTAAAAACCATTACATCATACCCCAAACATGCAACTCTAAGTGGAATCAAAGTTTCCACATTATAATCGCCTTCATGCACTAATCCACAATTTTGTCACGCTAATTTTCCTTTTCTCCCACCGTGCATTGCTTCCTTGGTCCATTCTGCCTCATTTTTTCTGTTGTATCTCGAACCTTACCCCAAAATTTCCTGCTGCAACAACCCCCCAACACTAAAATGTGGCTCATCCCGAGCCACTCAGGTAGTGTGTTCCTGCTACAGTGATCTCTCTCCAGTGACTATAACTTATTCGTGAGTGCATATACTTGTGTCTTCGCCTGACACTTTTTTCTTTCTGGGTCTCCAAGACCTACATTGTTGCGTTCTCTTTTGTAACTTCTACACCTTCCAAGTGTGCCTATTCTAGTATGCCTTTCTTTGTTTCCAACTCTATTATCATCTTCTCTGGTTTCTCATGAAGTGGATCCAACTGAGAATGTCCTGTTTGTCTTTCTTCTTGGATTTTATTCAATTCTACTCATATATTTTTCATTTCCTGCACGACCTTCATTCTCTCCGATATAGGAATTTCCTTCTGTATTTTCTTTAAATCCTGGAATGTAGTATTCAAATTATCTTCCCTCTAATCCATTTTTTGGATTCTTTCATCTTCTGTCAGGATCATCCATGTCTACGTTGTCCTTCCGTAGAGCTCTACTACTTCTTTATTTACAGAGCCATAATATATGTGTGTTTTGTTTCATGTTTCTCCCTCTCTGATATGACTTCTGGAGGGGGTGGTTGGTGTCAACTTCCAAGCCAATTCTATTATCTCTTGTTTATAACTATCCATCGTCTGCGCTATTATTTTTATCTTTTCTTCCTACTATATACATTATGTACAATTCTATTTTCTACATTGCACTTACTGACGGTTGGTAGGTTGACTGTCCCTATACAGTTTCAGCTGAATACCATTAACCATTCCTTGTATTTCCTTTCCCGATAAGTCTTTTTGTTGCACAAAATCTCCATCTCTGACAGACTTTATTTTATATGGCCCTATCCAATGCATCCTGAACTTCCCTAGGTGATGCAATTATTTACTTTCATAGAGAAGAAAAATACCTCCTTCTTAATATGTTTTTCATTCAAGGATTTATCCTTTTCTTTCTGTACCTCCTGATGGAAACCAACTATGATTCAATCTTCTTCTAATTCCATGAGTTGAGCCAATATTTCTTCTGTTGCGCCTCTTTCTGTCATATCTGTATTTGTTAAAATTTATAGACTTGGTATCAAATAACCTAAGGGAACTATTACTTCATGTCCATACACGAATCTAAAATGTGTCTTCCTTGTTAGCTTCTTGCATGTAGTTCTATAATCCCATAAAACTGAGCTAGTACCTTCAATTCCTAATCATCCATGTTTATATTACAAAACTTGGTCAAGGAATTCTCCAATTTCTTGTTGAATGCTTCCAATGTTCCATTTATTTCAGGATGTTAAAGAGTTCTCTTCTAATGATGTATCTCAAATTATTCCAACATTTCCTGGATTGTACTATTAATAAAGTGAGTGCCCATCACTCATCAATATTCTTGGACATCCAAACCTTTTAACTACATGTTCAAATAAAACGCGCATTGAAGTCTCTGCACTGCAATCCTTCACTGGTGCTTCCTCATCCCATCTGGTCAGGTATTATGTCACTGTGATGATACAACTATCCCTTGATTTTCTTGTTAGTTGATTAATTGTACCTACAAATTTTACTACCCACTTATCAAACACTTGCAAATTTTTCATCTCAATGATATCTCATCCCTCTTGGATGGATTTCCAACTCTCTGATAGACATCACAATTTTGACAGTACTCCTTTGCATCCTTATATACTTTTGGCCACCCTAATCCTATGTGCAATACCTTCTGCGTAGTGGCCTTCGCTAGATAGTGTACTCCAACAATTCCTTCATGTGCTTATGCTAAAATAATAGGCCTTTCATGCTCCATAACACATTTACTCAAAATGTTGTTTACACCCAATTTGTATAAGTGACCTGCAATCAATTGGTAGTCTGTAGCTCTGACCACCATATTTTTCTTCTTGCGCGTTATTAAATTACTTCGGGGCAAATATTGTACTCAAAATCTCAATGCTTTCATAAAAATACTCATCAACAATGTGTACTGAAAACAATTATGCATCTGAGAAGTTGTCCTCCAAGTTACTTGGTTATTCTCCATTAGTTATCCTAGACAGATGATCTGTCCTTGCATTCAATCTTCCAGGATTCAACAGGCCTTCAAAATTAAACTCATGAAACAATAGTATCCATATGAATATTATTCCCCCCAACGTTGTCTTATTGAATAAATATCTAAGAAAATAATGATCTGTAAACATCTTGAAATGTTTCCCTAACAAATAATGTTTAAATTTCTGCAATGCATACACCATGGCCAATCCTTCCCTTTCTGTAGTATATTGTAGTTCTAATCCGAATCTGATAATTCTCTACTTGAAAATGCTATAGGGTGATCTATATCACCTTCTCCTGGTTGTGCCAATATTTCTTCTAGTGCTATTGGAGATGCATCCACATGCAAATGAAATTCCTTTGTCTAATATAGAAACACTAAAATCGACACTGTCACCATCTTCTCCTTCAAAATATGCAAACTATATTGGCATTCATAATTCCACTGATACTTAATGTCCTTATTCAACATTTTTTCCATTCGCATATTCTATGGGGGAATTCCCCCTAAACTGGACCTAAGGAATAGGGAGATCGATAACTTCCTTAAAAGACTAGCTTATCTCTAATCTATCCCAAAACAATCTAGACTAAGTGATAAGAGAAAAAGAGAGAAGAGAAGGTTAATGAGTGCACCTTGAATCCTTATAGTTGATGTAGTCCTCTTCCACTTGTCGTTTCCTCCTAGATCACATATATCCTCCCAAATGTGATACCCTTGTTTCCCCTAGTTTGTAAATATAACTATAACTAGACAAGAGACTATGACGGACGAAATATGTGTGAATGTTTGATTTGATGAACTCTTGTATAAAAGGGTCAATGCATAAATTTCTATTATTAATAGAATTTGAATATGTGTTGCACAACTACTGAAAGGGGGAAAGTTTTTTAATATAGGCCATGGATTCTATGAGAAATGTGGTGAAGGGAAACCGAGTATGGTTGAGAAGACCCTCACCAGACCGGTACCTACTGGGTGTAATTTCTCAACACTCCTCTGACCCATAGATGAATTACCATTCAAGCTGGTAGTTGGAAGGCCATCCTCAAGAGTTAATGAGGAGATGGGGAAGGGTACCCATCTGTAAGGCTTCTAGTCTTGACCACGAATTGGGATTCATACCCATGCCACCTTGTTGAGGAAGGAAATAAATGAGGTAATTTGGGGGCAGAGACAGATCTTCCAGATAACAGAGAGGGAAAAAAACTCTCCATAGAAGAGGAGGATACTCCGACTCGGAAGTTGAAAGGAAAATCTGAGCAGTAAGATCATTTTGGTTGGAAGAATCCATGGAAAGGGTTTGGCTACAAGATGATAAATGAGGATGAAGAGTGACTGAGGAAGTACTCATGCATACCTCCTTGCTTGAGGTAGAAAGAACCATACACCCAAGTCATGTGGGGGGATGAGAGTAAACTTCCTCCCTTACTGTTGTGGAGAAAAGACAAAGAATATCTCTTAGAGCATCATGGTCTAGCTCGGGGGTGGCCAATGGTAAATCCATCAGGAATGACTATGCCTATGGTTGGGAGGAAATGAGCACCCCTTTCAATAGCTACTTCATATTTTCTAGTTCTAATAAGTATTTTCATACTATGTATAATATATTGGATGTGATAATGAAAAGCCTATGTTTATGATTAAGTCTTTCATTATATGAACAATTATTAGAAATTCTCCTTGTTTTATGTATACTGTTATATCTATATGACCTTTGATTTATCTCATTTTAGTTTTTTTAGGGTCATAGGATATTATTCCACAAGGGAGTCTGGGGTAGGAATAATTGAAATGACTAAGTCTTGTTGATTCTTTGAATTTTCCTCAGTGGGAATGTCAAGTTCCTCTATGTGGGAGAAGATCATTTCCCTTCAGACTAACCACCCATCTGACTCGGGGCTCACACCCATGTCCTTAACCTAACTACTACTAAAGGATTAATGCTTACCCCTAGAATTTCCAAAGTATCCATCTGACCAGGGTCTGGGAACCATGTGCTAGTCCAAAAGAGGCTAGCTCTTTCAGGAATTTAGGAATGGTGACTCCACGATCCTAAAAAAAAAATGAACGTCGAAGTCATGAATCAATTAGGGCCATCGATTGCGGGATTCAGTGTGGATTTCTCTCAACTGTTATATAGGACGTAGGAAGGGAGGCGTTAAGTGGTTTGACGAAGTGCTACTTTAGGAGATTAGGATTGGTCTAGCGCCGAAACTCCCGAAGGCTGGAGTTGTGGAGTAAATATGGACCGTTGAAAAGGGAGGGACACTTTCCCATAGATCAATGATCATCCAAGAGTTCAGGTAATTGGGCGATATAGGGACATGCGAATTTCACCCGGAGCTCTGTAAGATGGATTAAACCCTAGCCGTAGATGCTAGGTGTATGTGGCAATATATTGGGAGTGGTCCGGAAGGAAATCTAGGAGATACACATTGAACTCTTGAATGTTGAACTACCAAAGTGGTGAGATCCATTGAATCAATGGGTAAGTGGCAAGCGATCCCGTGATCCAGAGCCTTCATACTCTGGAGGGTTTTGGCCAAAGGTTTTCAAAGTGTGAAAATTGTTGAAGTCATGGGCATTGAAATAAATCTTAGTCATTGATAGGGAGAGGACACGTGGCACCAGATCTGAGAGTTTGAGAACTTTTCCCTTCGGGGGATTTACATACAGAGGAGTCAGTAAGCCTCAAATCTCAGAGCCGTGAATTAATGAGAAATGTGGATCTATGGATCCACGTGGATAAATTTCAGCCATGTGATGGTGGTGACGTGGCCCATTGACATCATCCTGGGTAATGTGGACCTACAACCAAGGTGCCATGTTTCACCCAGATTTGGCTGATTCATTCATTCCTTGTACCTATTAGAGCACGACACATATCATCCCCTAAGGAGGACACATGTCACCCTTCAACCCTTTATGCATGTCAGTTCCTAGTTTGTTCCCACCTAGATAATGTGGCTAGTGACATATACGAGACTCCGGGAGTTTGGGTAACTTTAGGAGTTCAGGGGTTTTGGGGGCATGTTATAATTTAGGAATTTCCAACATAAAATGTCAAACGTCGAATGTTGAAGGGCCAAGGACACGTGGTGAAATTTTAGGAGTTTGGGCATAGTATGGTAAAAAGTAATGCTCAACGAAGATCTTTGACCGCCAAAAATCTGAACGCATGGGACGAAGACCGTCGAACGCTAATCGCTAAAGGGATAAGCCACATGGAAATATTTCAGGACTTTGGGGGTTAGGAAAAAGGTGTTATGCATTGAATACTGAAGCCTCTTTTTAACCATATATCTCAGTGGAGGATGTGGACCATTGATCCCATACATTGTTCAATGATCTAATAATTTGACAACACTTTTGGAACTCCCAAAGTCCGAGAAATTCTAATGTGATGAAACCTTTTCTAATGTAGGATATTAGCTCCTGATTTTCAAATTGAGGTCACGGGGAAGACCCCTCTAGTTGGTTCAAGTGCATAGTGAGAGATGTAAATTTCAGGGATTCTGATTAAGAGTGTTTTTCTTAGTAAGGGACCAAAAATGAACCAAGGAAAATGAAAAATTGATGCCCCATCCCTAGAAGGGATATTTAAGGGGTTGGGTATGTTACAAATTGGTATCAGAGCATGGAAACAACACTTGGCCTGCTTGTGATCATGCATGAGTCACATAGAAAAACATTATTAGATAACTTATGGGGTAACACCCTTCTTTACCCCCCTTTCCATAAGAAACTTGTATGAACCTCTACTGAAGAGAGGAACAAAACCTTATACTATCGATATATGTTGTGGAAGTCTGCACTTTAGGTTTCTAATGTTTCCAAATAAAGAACTGACTTCACCTTACAATAATATGTGTTGTTCATGAATTGGTAGATTAATAACTAACATAAATTTTTTTATCAACACTCAAGCAGTCAGTGAACAACAAGAGATATACAATGTAAAGGATGGTGACACATCAAGAGTTGATGGAGAGCTCCAACAATAGAGAGGAAAAATCTGATGAAAGGAGGGTGGTGGAAACCCCTCCAAATTTAGCTGAAACTATAAGAAGCCACATGGAAGAATTACAGAGTTATAAGGTTGACAATGAAAGACTGATCAAGGAGTAGGAGAAGAAGACTGAAATTAATGTAGTCATACTAAAAAACCTATTAGATATATAAAGGCAATTGAAACATGGTCCAACTGCTAGTCATGTGGACGTGAATCATACTAATAAAACTCCAAGTCCACCTAAGATACAAAAGCATGGTCTTGAAATCAACCACACTAGGAGGAACACCTCAAAGAAGGCCCAACATGAAGCCAAGATACATTCAATGGAATATTAATCTATTGAAGAAACGGATAACTCCAAGGAATATTCTAGTGGAAAAACTAGTTCCCAATCTCAGACGAGAGGAAAGAAGAGAAAAAATTCCAAAAGTCATGACCCTGAAGAATTAAAGAGAGCCAAACCACCCACCTTCGATGGAGATATTAAGAAGGGGAATAATAAGAATTTTGGATACTCAGCTTGAAGAAGTACTTCAGAGTCCAAGACTACTCTAAAAACTTAAAGGCTCAGATAGCCATTTTAAACCTAAATGGGAAGGATTCCATTTGGTGGAAGGAGCTTAGGAATGTGAAAGGAGTCCATGAGAGGGACTTTTCATGGAAACAATTTTATAAATACTTCAAGAATAAGTACATGTCATAAAAATACTTTGATGGAAAGACTAAGGAGTTCTATGAACTCAAGTTGGGACAACTCACCATAGATGAGTATATCAACAAATTTCTCGAGCTGATGAGGTATGTGCCCTACATAAAGGATGAAAAGGTAAATATGCAATGATTTATTAGTGGATTACCTCAGTATTACAGGGACATGATTGATTTTGATGAGAGAAATACCTTAGAAGATACAATTCAAAAAGAAAGGTATTTATATTAGAAATTCAAGAGTAATATAGAACCCCATGAAGTCTGGAAGAAGAAAATAATTCAGGATTCAAGAACAAGCGGTTTAAACCCTCAATATTTAATAACCCTAGTAAGAGCTCTAGGATGATCCTTCCTTCCATAAGTGTGTATAAAAAAAAAATCCCTCCCTGAGTGGGAATAAACCATTCAGAATAGCCCCAAGTAAGACTGATAACACGAAGAGAGAACCCTTGAAATGTTGGGTTTGTGGAGAGGAACATCTGCTGAGGGACTATCCGCATAGGAAATGGAACAATAGAAGGGTCTACAACGTACAGGAGGCTACCACAGTCAATGATGTGACTAGGACATTTCCACAAATTTATGCAGCCTTGGATAATAAACAAGTTGACCACCAAGATTCAGTGGTGGAGATGGAAGGTATGATTTCCAACTATCATGTTTCCATTTTAATTGACCCTGTTTCTAATTTGAATTATGATGCTCCTCAAACTATTGATAAATGTAAATTGAAACAAGTTAAACATGCTAAATCATTGATGGTACAACTATCCACTGGAACCAAAATAAAAGTAATAGAAGCCATACCAGCATGCCAATTTATCATGTGTGGTTTTCCCACCCAAGAAGACCTAAACATACTTCCTCTAGGATCTTATGATCTTTTGATTGGCATGGACTAGTTGGCTGACCACAAAACCAAGTTGGATTGTTACAATGAAACTTTGGAGTGTGAAAACGAAGAAGGAAGAAGGGTAACCCTACAAGGGATTCAAAAGCATGTCTGAGTGAGACAAATATTATCCCTCCAATTGAAGAAGTATTGCAGAAAGGGATTTCCCTTGTATACAATACAAGTACTAAAATCTATTGCGAATGAAAAACCCAACCTAGTGGACCATCCAATATTGAGAGAATATAAATATGTATTACCAGAAGAGGTTCTAGGTCTACCTCCGAGAAAGAATATTGATTTTTGAATAGAACTTTTACCAGGAGTAGTGCCAATGTCTAGAACACCCTATAGAATGAGTACACTTGATATAGTTGAGCTCAAATTACAGCTGAAGGAGATGTGGGACAAAGGATACATTCATCTTAGTGTGTCCCCATGGGGAGCACCAACCTTGTTTGTGAAGAAGAAGTATGGCACACTCAGATTATGCATAGATTATAAACAACTCAATAATATGACCATCAAGAATAAGTATCCGTTGCGAAGAATCAATGACTTGTTTGACCAATTAAGGGGTTCTACCATCTTCTCCAAGATTTAATTGAGGTATGGATACTATCAGGTCCAAATTAAATATGAAGACATGTACAAGAAAACCTTTAGGACAAGATATGGTCACTATGAACTTGTGGTGATTCCATTTGGGCTTACCAATGCACCAGCCACTTTCATGTGCTTAATGAATAACTTATTTAAAAAGTTCTTGGATAGGTTTGTGTTGGTTTTCATTGATGATATCCTAATCTATTCCAAGAATAGGGAAGAACATTAAGAACATATCAATGTAGTACTCCAAGTGCTAAAATATCATCAGCTCTATGCTAAGCTTAGTAAGTGTGACTTTTTCCATAAACAAGTCCATTACTTAGGCCACGTTATTTTTGAGGAGGAGTGGAAATTGATCTTGACAATATTAAATCCATCATGGATTAGCCTACCCCAAATGATGTATCTGATATCAAATCCTTTATGGTCCTAGCGGGATACTATAGGATATTCATAAGAGGATTCTCCAAGATTGGTTTCCCAGTCACCTCCCTTCAGAAAAATGGGGTTAAATTCATTTGGACATCAAAATGTGAAGAAAGATTTCAACATCTGAAACACCTTCTAACCAATGTGCATGTACTAAATATTGCAGATCCAAACAAAGACTTCCTTGTGTGTACATATGCCTGCAAGGAAGGGCTCAGAGGAGTCCTTATGCAAGAAGGACATGCAATTTGCTACAAATTTAGAAAATTGAATGAGAATGAAATCAATTATGTGACCCATGATATGAAATTGGTTTCCATAGTGCATGCTTTAAAAATGTGGAGGCATTACCTCTTAGGTAGGAGTTTTATACTTATGAAATACCATAGTGGATTGAGGTGTTTGTTTGACCAACCAAAACTCAATGTGTAACAAGCTAGGTGGATGGCTCTCCTTAGTGAGTTTGATTTCAAAATAAAACATATCAAAGGAAAGGAGAATAGGGTGGTTGATTCCCTTAGTATAAGTATGAAATTAGTTCAGTGGAAGCTGTAAGCACTAGTGAATCAATCATCAAAGAGAGAGTCAAAAGTGCATAAGAAATAGATGCATTTTTCCAGACTGTGAATGAACACCTAAATCAAGAGCCCACAAAGATGAAGTATGAAGGTTATTAGATTCTTAATGAAGACCTACTGACCTACAAGGGAATATTGTATATTCCAAATTGTGATGACTTGAATAGGTTCATAACGGATGAACTACACAAGAGACCATATACCGGTCATCCTGGTTATCAGAAAATGATCACGAACACTAGGAAGCTATTTTATTGGCCCAAATTGAAAAATGACATAGCTTATTACTTAGCTAAGTTTCTAGAGTTTCAAAAAGTCAAGGCATAGCACTGGAACCCAGAAGGGTTGTTGCATCTCCTACCAATTCCCGAATGGAAATTGAAAACCATCTTCATGGATTTCATCACACGATTACCAAGATCAACCAAACAGAATGATACAATCATGGTAGTTGTGGAGAAACTGAGAAAAGATGCTCACTTTATACCTGTCAAGTCAAATTGCAGGGAAATATTTGTATTTCCAATATCTTCATGAAAGAGATATTCAGACTGCATGGAATTCCTAAAGAAATAATATCTGACAGAGATATAAATTTTACTTCAAACTTTTGGAAATATCTGTTTGTTGGTTTTGAAACAAAATTTCTCTTTAGTACAACCTATCACCCTCAAACTGATGGGAATATAGAGAGGGTAAGCCAAGTATTAGAAGACATGTTGAGGATGCATGTAATGCATCAACCCAAGAAGTGGGAGGACTACCTACCACTGGTAGAATTTGCTTGCAACAATGGATATCAAGAGTCATTAAAAATGATTCCTTTTGAAGCCCTCTATGGAAGGAAATGAAACATTCCAATAAGTTGGAACAACCTAGTAGACAAAGTTATAATCGGGCTTGATATGCTAAAGGAAATAGAATGAAAAGAGATTCATAGCAGGACAAATATGAAGATAGTTGTGGATAGACAAAAGAGTTGTGCATACCTGAAAAGGAATCCTAGAGAGTTCAAAGCAGGGGATCATGTGTATCTTCTAGTTAGACCCAAAAGAAGCTCCTTGAGGATGGGAGCTTGTGAAAAGATGGAACCTCGGTATTATGGATCCTTTGAAGTTTTCGATAGACTGGGAATAGTAGCCTATCGGCTAGCACTCCCTCCCATAGTGAAGGGACATAATGTTTTCTATGTTTCTTTATTAAATAAGTATGTACATGATTCTAATCATATTATTGACTGGTCTTTGATTCAGGTGGAGCTCGAGGGAGAATTCCTGCCAGAACCTCAATGCATAATAGATAAGAAAGACACCCCACTCAGGAAAAAAACCATTGCACAGGTGAAGGTGTAGTGGAAACACTTTGGCCCATATGAGGCCACATGGGAAATGGGATATTCCATGAGACATGCATATCCATTTTTTTTACTTTTGTACATACAGAGAACATCGACAGATATAAAATTGAGGGTGATGTTCCTTTAAGGGGGAGGGGATTGTAATACCGATGTTTCCTCTAGTTTGTAAATATAACTATAATTGTCCAAGAGAATATGGCAGACTAAATATGTGTGAATGTTTTATTTGATGAACCCTTGTATAAAAGGGTCAATGTATGAATTTCTATTATTAATATAATTTGAATATGTGTTGAAAAACTGTTGAAAGGGGAAAAGTTTGCCAAGATATACCATGGATTCTATGAGAAATATGGTGAAGGGAAACCAAGTATGGTTGAAAACACCCTCACCAAACCAATACCTATTGGGTGTAATTTCTCAATCGTCCTATGACCCATAAATGAATTACTAGTCAAGCTGGTAGTTGGAAGGACATCCTAAAGAGTTAATGAGGAGATGGGGTAGGGTTCCCATCTGTAAGGATTCCTTTCCTGACCATGAATTGGGATTTGGACCCATGAAACATTGTTGAGGAAGGAAAGAAAGGAGGTAATTTGTGGATAGAGACAAATCTTCTAGATAGAAGAGAGGGAAAAACACTCTCTAGAGAAGAGGAGGATACTTTGACTTGGAAGTTGAAAGGAAAATATGAGTTGTAATCTCATTTTTGATAGAAGAAGCCATGGATAGGGTTTGTCTACAAGCTAATAAATGAGGATGATGAGTGAATAAGGAAGTACTCGTGAACACCTCTATTAAGAACCAAATATCAATATAGCATAGAAAAACCTTAGAATAAGTACTCAACGCCTTGAAAAAGAGAGAATTTCAGATAATAAGAATCTTCGAGGGGGAAACCTCCGTTTACCCCATATAAATGTTCAAGTACAAGATGATTCCAAATGAAAATGTCTCCTTGGTATATATAGGAGACTAGGAGGTATAATTACAATTAATGGAATAAAGAAGACATAAATAAAATAACATTACTAATGTAATATGCCCCAATTAAGGGGTAATGAGCCAATGTTATGGATTAACATACCCCTCCCCTTGAGACAAGTGTTGTTCACAATGCTTGAGTAACTATGGATGCTTCTGTATAAAAGACTCTTCTTCCCAAGTGGAATCTTCAACCGGTAGTTTCCTCCATTTAATGAGATACTCTGAAATGGATCTATTCCTTAGCTGGCAAATTCTTGTATCATTGATGGCTTCAGGCTCCAATATGATTTTTCCTTCGATGTCAAGTTCTGGAAATATAGTTTGAACTAGGATCTTGTCACCTATAACCTTCTTTAAGAATGAAACATGGAAAACTAGGTGTACTCGTGAAGATGCATGCAACTCCAATTTGTATGCCATAGTACCAATCTTTTGCAACACCTTATAAAGGCCATAGTACTTTGGTGATAATTTATTATCCTTCTTGGCTTTCTTGAGGGTCATCTATTTGTATGGTTGTAGTCTTAAAAACACCCAATCCCCTACTTCAAAACTTCTTTCACTACGATGTTGATCTGCTTGGTATTTCATGCGATTATGTACCATGGTCAGGTTGTCCTTTAAGATTTGGAGAACTTGTTGTTGATGTTCGATGTGGTATTCCACTACTTGAACCTTATATTTTTCTCTTAGAGAAGAAGTGATGGAAGGAGGGTGGTATCCATAGAGTGCCATAAAGAGTGTCACTTTTGTTGTAGTATGAAAGGAAGTGTTATACCACCATTCTGCCAAGGGTAACCATTTGAACCATTGTGTTTGTTTATCAGAGACAAAGCAATGAAGGTAGCCTTCCAAACATTTATTCAGTAACTCAGTGTGTCCATTAGATTGAGGATGATAGGATGAGCTATGAGCCAATTGAGTACCCAAACAAGAAAACAATTTTGTCCAAAAATGTCCAGTGAAGATGGGATCTCTGTCACTTACAATAATCTTTGGGCTGGCATGTAGCTTTTGAACTATCTCCATGAATGCGGTGGAAACTGTAATAGCTTTGAAGGGATGAGAGAGTGCACAAAAGTGTGTGTACTTGGTCAGTCTATCAATAATCACCATGATGACACTCTTTCCTTCAAACTTCGGTAACCCTATGATGAAATCCATGGAAACCTCCTTCCAGCTCTGACTTGGGATGGCTAATGGTTGTAAAAGACCTAGGGTCTTAATTGTTTCCACCTTATTTTGTTGCCAAACCAAACCGTCTGCCACAAAACTTTGAACATCAGTTTTAAGGCCATCTCCAAAAAAATCCTTCTTGACTATATGGTAGGTTTTCAAAAATCTTGAGTACCCTCCTATTGGAGAGGTGAGCAATTCCAATAGTACCTTTGTTTAAGTTGGGAGTTCTTACATAAATATAAGTGATCTTTGTACCATAGTGAAGCCTTTTTCCATGTAAATGTATCTAATGCACTGGAATCTTGCTGCAACCTTTGAATGAAAGTCCACACTTGTTCTTCATTCTTCCATTCATCCCTTTCTTCTATTATCCAATCAGGTTGTATGATCGAGATAGCACAGAGAAAGGCCTCAACATATTCATTATTTCTTGAGAGTACATATGCCACAACATTTTTCTTCCCCTTTTTATAGATGATTTCAAAATCATAACCCAATATCTTGGTTACCCATTTTTGTTGTTCTTCTGAAGATAGTGTTTGTTCCAAGAAGTATTTAAGACTATCATGATCTATTTTGACCTTGAAGTGTCTACCTATTAGGTAAGGATGCCATTTCTTCAATGCATGTAGTATTGCCATCATTTCCTTCTCATAAATGGGTTTGTGTAAGTCCTTTCCCTTGAGTGGTCGACTTTCAAAATCCAGGGGCTTTCCTTCTTGCATTAGGACAACACTAATTCTATTTCCCAAGGCATCACAATCCACAATAAA
>JASDQU010228657.1:5239-17226 GCA_032191745.1 Picea mariana | reverse complement strand
CTTTCTATTTCTTCTCTTGATGAGTTGTCTCCTGATATTTTTCATGTTATTTTTCCCACTGACGAGATGATCATGTCCGTCATGGAAGACACCCCTTGGGACAATGGGCATCATCGTTCCATACTTTTTCTGGAACAAAACACTCTTGAGAACTACCAACGGATTTCGAATCCGTCGACCGTTGTTGTCATTTCCACGGTTCCCGTGACTTCACACGGTGTGTTTGCTGAAGGGAACTTAAGTAATATCTCTCCCACTATTCCCATTGACATATCGGTTAAACCTGGGATAGTCGAAAATGTTCATATTGGAGCTTCGTGTTCTCCCGATGAAATTGTCACCTATACATCTATGTTCAAAGAATTTCGTGACATCTTCGCCTGGAGTTATGAAGAGATGCCAGGTATCGACCCTGCTATTGTTGTACATGAGATAAAGACATACCCTGAAGCTAAACCTGTCCGGTAGCGCCTTCGTCCTGTCCACCCACGTAAAGCGGCGGCTATCAAGCTTGAGGTTGAAAAACTTCTCAAAGCCAGCTTTATTTATCCCATGGCTCTGACAGAATGGGTTTCCAACCCTGTTCCAATTGATAAGAAAGGGGGAAGTATTTGTGTATGTGTTTATTATAGGGATATTAACAAAGCCTATCCAAAAGACAACTTTCCAACCCCTTTCGTCGACCAGATTGTCGATGACTGTGCCGGCAGTGAAATATTCTCTCTCATGGATGGTTTCTCCAACTATAATCAAATTAACATCGCTCCTGAGGACCAACACAAAACTGCTTTTATTTGTCCTTGGGGTACTTTTGCCTGTAGGAAACTTCCTTTCGGTCTTAAGAACACTGGCGCGACGTTTCAACGTGCTATGTATTACACTTTTCATGATATAAAGAATATCGTTCAACCCTATTTGGATGATTTACCAACTCATTCTATGCGTCGAGTCGATCACCCTACCCACCTCTGGGCTATTTTCATTCGTTGTCGATTCTATCATATTCGTTTAAATCCTCATAAATGCATTTTTTGTGTAGAATCTGGCCGTCTTCTAGGTTTCATTGTTTCACGCCAAGGGATCAGGGTGGATCCTATTAAGGTTGAGGCGATTCTTAATATCCCTCCTCCTTCTACACTGCGCCAGTTGCAAAGTTTGCAGGGGAAAGCAAACTTTCTTCGTTGTTTCATCCCTAATTACACCGAGATTACTCATGGTTTTACTCGGCTATTGAAGAAAGATTCAGAGTTTGTCTGGGATAGCATTACCAACAATGCTTTTGAGGCTTTGAAGTTGTCCGTCATGCTAGCTCCGCTTCTCTTTCCTCTTGATTATAGTCGTGATTATTTTCTTTATCTTGCTGCCTCAGAGTATACCATTGGCATGGTTCTCGTCCAAGAGGATGATGCGCATGATGAACATGTTATTTATTACTTGATTCGAAGTCTCACATCAACTGAAATCAAGTATCAACATGTTGAAAAACTGGCCTTGGTTGTCGTTCAAGCCATTCAATGCTTCTAACATTATATCCTCTCACGAAAAACTACAGTGATTTCTCATTGCAACCCTATGCAACACATTTTGACACGTCAATTGATAGGGGGCAAATACTCCAAATGGATTGTGATACTCCAGGAATTTGACTTGGAATTCGATCGTGCCAGTTTTTTCTGAGTTGATATGCGATTTTCCTCACTCTGCCATGGAAAATGTAGCAGTAGATTCATTACCCGATGAATCTCTTTTCCTAATTAGTACTGACGATCTTTGGTATGGAGATATCATTCTCTATCTCCAAACGCAGACTTTCAGGCCTGCTTTATCTAGTACTGAACGACGTCGCATCCATTATCAAGCACGTCAATACAATATCCTCGGAGATACTCTTTACCATTGGGGAATTGACTCTGTTTTTCGACGTTGTCTAACGTTTGATGAAGCTGAGAAAGATCTGAATGACTGCCATTCCGGAGCATGTGGTGGTCATATGTCTAGGTATGCTACTGCCCAAAAGATCTTACGCACAGGTTATTTTTGTCCTTCCTTGTTCAACGAATGCATCACTGCCATTCAGAAATGCCATGCTTGCCAGACCTACAATCAGAAAATTCGGTCACATCCTGCTCCTCTTCATCCTGTGGTCTCAGTAGGTCCTTTTGCGAAATGGGGCATTGATTTCATGACATGTCACCCTCACTCGACCGGGGGGCATGGTTACATCATTGTAGCTGTTGATTACTTTACAAAATAGGCCGAGGCGATGCCAACATTCGATAATACTGGAAATACTGCAGCGTTGTTTCTTTTTAACCATATCATAGCTCGTTTTGGTGTTCCCCAAGCTATCGTTACTAATCACAGTAGTCATTTTAGGAATTTTATGATGTTTGAACTTACGGAAAAGTTAGGTCTTCATCATGATAACTCAACACCCTATTATCCGCAAGCTAATGGCCAGGTCAAAGCGATCAAAAAAGTTCTTATCACTATGCTTCGATGGATGATAGGAATTCATAAAACAAGTTGGCACACAATGTTGTTTTCAGCATTGTAGGCATACCGGACATCTGTCAAATTTGCAACTGGGTTTACACCTTTTCGATTAGTCTATGGAATGGAAGCCATTATTCCTATAGAATGTGAGATACCCTCTTTGAAGCTAGTTGTCGAACTCTTACCCAATACCTCTGCTGAAGAAGAACGTCTATTGTATCTAATGCGATTAGACGAAACTCGACGTGACACCACTCTAGTCATAGAAGCCCAGAAGGAACGTGTCAAGTCACAGTATGACAAGCATGTCAAGCCTCGCATTTTCTCTGAAGGTGATCTTCTTCTTCTCTATGAACAAGATCGAGATGTCTTAGGAGCTGGGAAATTCGAACCAATGTGGCGAGGTACTTATATTGTTCGCCAGGTTTTGGAAAAAGGAGCATATGAGCTGGTAGATTACGATGGTATCCCTTTGAGTGAACCCAGGAATGGGTTGTACTTGAAGAAGTACTATGCATAAGTCATTTGTACACAAGTACTTGTATTTTATGTATCATACTTTGTGTGTGTTACTTTAGTTTGCTTTGACATTATCTAGTCTCTGCCCTTATGTGACATTGTGTTTGATTGCCAGATGTCGGAGTCTTCACTACCCTATATTGGCTTCGCTGATGTTGCTAGCCATTGTACTCAGAACCTAGCTTCCGCTGCATGGGAAATCTATGCCCCAACAAATGAACTTGTATCTTTACGAGGTGTGTGTCTTGGCCGTGCGACCAACAACATTGTAGAGTATAGCGCTGTCATTGAATTATTGGTTGATGCTATCTCACTTGGAATCCATCATTTGGTTGTGCAACTTGACTCGCATCTTGTAGTACTACAGCTAAGTAATATCTACTCTATTCGAAGTCCTACTCTGTTACGGGTGTATTTGAAAATTCGCCTCTTGGAACGTTATTTTGATCACATTCAATATCAGCATATTCCTAGATGTCTTAATACATTAACAGATGCATTGGATAATTATGTATTGGATAGACATTTGAACCATTTATAAATTAAACACATTAAAATTCACACAATATAAAGTAAACCGGTAGAAACCATCTGTATATATAACGATCAAAAGAGTTTGTTTTTTTACAAAAGGTTTGTCCGAAGACCAAAATATCAAAAATTGAAGCTTATAGCTTCTACAAAGTGACGTCATGGATGACGTTCACGGTAACACACGACTGCCCTAGCAACCCTACGGAGCAGTCAACTCATGGCTGCTGATACCCCTACAGTGTGACGCTGATCACGTCGTGGAACCTCTTCCAGAGTCATATCTGGAATGTATGGTGTCAGGCCCTCTAAATTCTGTTCCACCACCTGATAATCTTTGGCATATTGTGGTGCTATTGCTGCTACCTCTCCTCATCGTTGGATAGGAGAAGTGCCAGGAGGTCTATACGGTCCAACATCTGTGTTATCAATGAACATTTTGTGCTAGTCTTCGGATAAATATATAAAACAAGAAAAAACATTTCAATATGATAAAAATTCAAAAACATTTAAAAAGAGAAAATGCATGTTCTTCTTACCAAGGTCACCCCACTGAGCATCCTCAGGCAATGCTAAATCCGGATCTCCTCGGAAATCCATCCCGACATAAGTGTAGTCATCGATCATCAACATCTGGTTTTGAAGCTAGTCAAAGAAAATATCGTCGTACTTGACGATTGGTCCTGCCATGTGCCGGGCCATGAGCCGACACCATCTCCACATCCTTGGATCCCTAGGACCCGGTAGGCACCACTCAACCTGTAGTCTAAATACGGGGACCCTCTCAAGGAAGAAGGACACTAGTAAAGATCCATACCCAAATTGTTTCAATTCACCTCGCCTGCATTTGGTTAATTGTTTTTTGATACTGCAAAGCACAACATCTGCCCAGTTGAATACTCGAGGCTCAGTACACTCGATGGCGTACTGGAAGTAGCTATGTAATGCCATATGAGGAGCGAAACTTCCTGCCATCCGAGCTATAGTAAAAAGGATAGTGCGGAGAGTCAAGTCTTGTAACCCCCAGGTAGCTACTTTTCCTTTTTTCCTCTCAGCCTCAGGTACACAGTATTGATGGCAATACTCACTCATCTTCAGCCCACCACCTCTACTACCGGTCAGGCTGACATGATACCCGTGCCTGGACAATCCAGTCAAAAAGTATATTTCCTCAATGTCTATGGACAAAGTATGAGCTCCTACATTGAAAAACTACTGATCTGGATCCCACATACGGACCAGGAACTCTAGTAGTCTGACTTGGGCCCTCATGCCTGGGATGCGGAAGTATTTTAGGGGCCCACAATCTCTCAATACAGCTATGGTAGGCAGATAGTTCTCGGCATTTGCATTATCCTCCTCATGTTCTCGTTCACGCCACTCAAGCACCATGTTTATGGCTATTTATCTGCATAAGGAATATAAAAAGGGGATTAATGATTTCATTCATGATCTGGATCCTTTTCATTGGCTAAATTTAAAACAAAAAAATTGATTCTGCAGTTCTCGCAGGTGCCTCATTTGCACAGTGCGAACACCTCGCAGGTGGCTCAAGGCTCACCTGCGAGAGCGCATCATTCTCGCAGGTCCCGTATAGGCCGCCTATGATAATTCCAATGCGCATGTAGGGTTCACAAAACAAATTGAAACTGAAAAACTAACCAATGAAATCTAAAATTTAAACCATGAAAATGTCAAGAATGAAGAGCTTACCTCAATGCTACAGACGGCTCGTCAAATGGTCTCCTGTAGCTCCCAAAAATTAATGCCAAACTCGGAGGGTAAAAAGGGGGTTTTGGAGCTCAATAGTGGAAATGTGAAATGATATGGTAAAAATGACTATTTACTCATTTGATTTACTTTTTACTATGTCATTTTGGGTTTTTTATGCTTATTTATTGATTAAACCTAATCCTTAATATCAAGATGAGTGTAATGACTTGTAGTTGTGATGACGTTGATAATTAAACACAAGAGTATGGACATATTTTTATCATTATGGCATGTTTTTGATAGTTTTTTATGGTTTTTACATAAAACCTCGAGCGTCGTTTTTGTCCGTTCTTACGCTCGTAAATACATGAGAATGTGATCGGGCATAGTTTTATCACTTTTTCGAGCTCAACAAGGTTATACGAAAAAGGAACCCCCTTGGAGTCCTCTTTAAGGTCTTTTCAGACTCTCTAAACATGAAAAGATCGCTAAAGTATTTGAATATGCATCTGGTGAGCGATAATTTATCTCTTTTTCAGTCTTATCCAGACTATCTTACGAAAAAAGAATTGAGAGAGTTCTCTTTTAAGTGTTTTTCCAAACTCTATAATCTTGAAAAACCTTTGAGTTTTCTATCTCTGGACTCGTTAAACAAACATGGACAGACCCGTGATGGGACCGAACCACTCCTTCTTAGGGTTCGTTAAATATACTCTGAGGGACTCGTCCGAAGGATGAGCTTATATCAACAAGCATATGTGATCCTCTTCAAGCTTGTGTAAAAATAAAGAGGTACTTGCCAGAAATGGTGGGGGAAAATTTGGGAAAGGGATATGTTTCATCTTCATATTGATTGGCAGTAAGTGTCGCTCTTGAACATGACACCCCCTATTCATCATTTGAAGCCGGTTTGGGAAATCCATTTGTCTCTCTTTCGATTGATTACAAGGTCATTCCATGTGTCATCTTTGGGTCAATGCTGCCAAATCATTGGTCGTGTCATTCATATGTTCAAGAGAATTCCATCTGAAACCTATATTGAGTCGGCCATCTGCAGTTATCCATTCTCTCCGTGTCAGCCTTCCCTGTGTCCAGTCCAATTTTCAACATGCTCTGTTTCACCTTCAAACTTTGTTATTCATTTCATGTCATTTATGGGAAATACATTAAGGCCCTCCTGTGACGAGTTTTTTTCCGTCGACTTCAGCTCATTATCCGGAATCAAGACTTAGAAATTATTTAGTACCTTGGAGCTTGCATGCCTCAATGGCAAGTTTCCTCGCTTTCGACAGTGGGTTTACATTATTGACTCCTGATCAAAAGATTCTGTCGAATGTTCGACATCAACTCATTTATTCACATTCGATGGACTGTACTATGGTACCTTGGGAATCATTGACATCAATGGTGATTTCCCTCACACTTGTTAACGGCTTCATCAATGACCGGTAATCAAGTGGTTTCTACCATGTTCGACTTCAACACATGTAATCACATGGATAGATTCGTACTTTGGGATGATGAGATTGAAGATCCTGGTTTTTATCTTTGTAATCCGGGTTGCGATGGAGTGTGTATAATTTGAGACACATAGATCCACTGTGTATGTTTCGTGGCTATGTCATCCTGATTTGAAATTTCTCGCATAGATCCACAGTGTATTCCGGTGGCTATGCTATATTTTGATGGCATGGATCCACAGTGTATGATTGGTGGCCATGACCCATTTCTATAATGTCATCAGTCTGTGATCTGAGTATGGGAATGCCTACCTCAGAATGGATATATATGATATTCTGCAGATGCTTGGTTGTTTGTAGGTTTTCGAGTAGATGTGCTCCTAGTTCTCGACACACACATGCAGCTTACAAAGTCTATCGACTATCACTGGTTCCAATCTCAGACTTTTGGGGGCATTCTGTTACCCATAATTTTGGTCGTCATGATGATATATTGATGATGGTGTACTCATTCTCTTCATTAGATCTTTCTCCTGAGAAAAGTTACTTTCTTCTCTTTCCAGAAATGTCATTTTTGAGGAAGGTTCGCAGGCTACTAGTATAGTTGCCTGCGAGAATGTATGAGTCTTGCAGGCTACCTTAAGATAGGGTGAGAGAAGTTCACATTGTGCATAACTACTAGGGTGTGAACACTTTCTAAAGAAGTGAAAAAGATGAATTCTCGAAGCTTCTAGAAGGGAATCTTCTAGAAGGATGAGATGGCATTTGAATGGTTATCTAAGTAATGGATTTCCTGATATTTTGAGATCATTCTTATCCAGGTAACCAATTCATTCTCTCCTATATATTGAGTGGATTCTCATGGAATAGGTTAGAAGCAAACTAGCAAGAGAGACATTGGAGAATTGGTGAAAGACTGTGTGAAGTATTGATGCTACAACAGCTAGGGAACTACAACAAGTTTATCAAAGGTGGTTGATCTTCTTCATGCAAGTGAGCAAGTGTGTGTGTCAGAGCTAAGAGCCATTGAAAGGAGGTTTTCAAAATCAAGGCTCAGGTTGTAATCCTTACTTTCTATCAATATAATACAGTAATGTGTCCCTTTTCCATAAAGTTAATTGCACTTTATTGTATAACTCCTTGATCATATACATAGATTAACTGTTGGATAGATTGAACTTTCTTCACTTCGATTGGTTTGTATTGTCTTGATCTTGACTGTACAAGAGCATTGGAGCAAAGCTGCAAAAACAAAGACAAAAGGAAGCGATTATAAGGTATGTTCTTTAATCATGCCTCCTAGTACATTCAATAATTAAAATCTAGGGAAAGAGTATCATTCTATCTTGATTTGTTCTAGATCCAGGTGGATCTAGGGAGATCGGTTTGTGTCCGCACTTATGGATTTATCCTATAACACCTAGTGGGTAGAATTTCTTTCTTAATGCAAGAGTAAATTTAGTCCATGAAGAAAGGAGTTTACCGTTATGCTCGCTACCTTTCTAAAGTTTACTCTCCCACCATACAAGGGTTGTGTCTTATAGCCGAAGAGAAGCCAACTAGAAATTCACCTCTTCCTATTCAATCTTTTTTACATGGAAGTAAACCTCAATCTATCTAATTCAATTGTTCAACTTATATTCATTAGCTTCTCCATTAAACATGGGAAAATTAAATTTGACATCCAATTTCAATAATGGCTTTTTAAAAGAATTTTTCTGATGATAGTTAGAATGATGAGAATGAGAGGAAGAAGAAGAGGTTGAACTTGAAGACCAAGATGGAGGCTCAAGAGGGCTCCTCCAATTCCTTGTTTCACTGAAGCATTATCCTTTACTTTAGCTTCCCTCTTTTCCTTCTTTTCCACTTTCTTTTCATAATCTGTAAACAATTTTTCTACCGTATTTGAAATATGGTAGAAAGCCTTGTGAAAATTCTTCTCATATTCTGTACAAAGTTCTTCATACCCCATTTTCCTTCACCCTCTTTGAGCTTGTACCTAGTAAGCATTCACACTCACAATTCAAGTCAAAGACCACTACTCCGATACCAACATGATCCAAGATATTATATTTAATGACTATAACATGAATTGCATTAAATAGCATGAACAAAGAATATGTGTAACACAAATGAACAAAGCATACAAATGGAGAAATAATGAGAAAAAACAATTGCACAAGACTTTGTAATAGTCTTCGTCCCAAAAATGGACTACATCTCCAGGCCCACTTCTCAGTGGAGAGGCCTTTATATTATCTCAACAAAATTGGAAAAATTACATGGCAATACCTCAATTCTGGCAATGTCCTAAAAATCTACTCCTTAGATCCAAATTTTGATTGCACCGGTGTATTCGTGGCGATAAGTCGAGTAAAAAATACTACACTTTTGTCAAATTATGTCACTCTCACCTCCAGGACCCTCTTGGCATTTAAGTCTCGAAACTCATGCCATAACAATCATAGAACGTGCATTATTTCCAATTTTTCATTGAAATTCATTCTTGTAAGAGGGCCCATCGATCCTCCCTTCGTGAATCGAAATACATAGGTTTAAATATTTTTTGGGCAGATAAACCAATGACCCACTTGGATACATTAGTTACATTGTTGGTCTACTAATCCGGTGGTCAGGGGTTCAACTCCAGCTGACCCCCATATTGGTATGTGGTTTTTTTTGGTTGGAACAATATATATAAATATACAATAATTTTTTTGGTTGGTTGGTCGTCGGTCAGGTCTAGCACCAGTCGATTCGGTGGCCAACATTTTCTAATTTAAATTTTTAAACCTTATCCCTTATTAGGAATCTGAGGGGTGCCATGTGGCGCCCCATGATTGGACCACATGGAACTCTGTAATTGGTTAGTGAACACCCACTCAACAACCTAGTGGCAGTCCAGTCAATGCCATGTCAGCATCCAGTTAACAGACACGTCACCTCTTGCGTTAGTGCCACATCACTGTCATACTACCACGTGGTGTGTGTATGGATGCCACCTTACACTTTTTTTACTGGTCCATTTGGTCATCCAAAAGTGTCGAAAATGAGTGACAAGTTGCACAATATGGGGTTTCCACATGTCCCTTCTGATGTCATCAGTACAAACTACCTACTTTGTCTTTTACCCATCTTGACCAAAACTTTGATTGGCCATAAATTTTGTATATGATGTTAGATAGAGGTGTCGTTTGCACCATTGGAAATATCTCGACGAGCTCTTCAGATTGGTGCCATTTTTGCTGAGAATTGAGGACTTCAAATTTTTGGCTTTTTTTGTATTCTTGGATCATTTATTATGTATTTTTTATATATATTTAATTATATGATGTTTGTAGTTGCTACACTCAAATAATAGACCCTCGACATTGGTAGATGAAATAGTATCAATTTCCACCACTTGAGAAACAATATCAACATTCTTCTCATTCAATGTACCTACCTTACATGTATGTATGGTGAAATGAGAAATTCATGAATTAAAATGATCCATCCTAAAAAACAAATCATATATTTTTAGTCTTTTTTCTATATGAATTTAATTTGAATGTGAATGTGTTGTAGAATGACTATTGACTTGATCTTTCTTAACTAGGTATGCACTTCCACTTTATTGTAATAGTTATGTTGTTGGGTATAATTGTGGCTTTATTTTATTTTTATGAGAGCTGATATGGTGGTTCAATCTCTAGAATTATCTATTGCATGTTCATTTAAGTGCACCTATAGTGATTGTCCAATTTCACCAAGATAGAATTTTCCATAGGAACATGGGATTTTATAAAGAACTTTGAATTTCCTAATATCTAATGATTCCTTCACCAAGTCTACCAATATTCTAATGGTGTTCGCAAGAGTGAAGACTATCATGATGTTCCTACTTCTTAGAATTTTTCCAATTTGATTTGTGGTACCTTTGGTATATGGAAATGTGAGTTTTGGGATATTGACCTTCCTATGTAAGTGTTCTATGTTCATTTATTTATGGAGTCCCTTTCCAATATTCCAATGATTGTAACCATTCATTGAAAATGCCACACTAAGGTTATCTAGTTCATAGTTCAAGTGTTTTACATACAATATTGTTGTGTCCCTTGTGGCAAGGGTGTGAATGATGCTTACTTTTTGAGCTAGGCGGTGATGATATTTTGCATGAAGGTATCTCTCTGTGCATGAATTCCTCATATATACTTGATACCTGAGTCTTGAAATATCCCTGATCCGGTTGATCAAGATATTTTCTACTATTCTACTGCTCTGGCGTGCAGATCTGATACAGTGGGGGTTTCTGGATGCGTTTTAGCTGGGTGATTGAAATGTTCTTCGATTATAGTGTTTGTATGTTGGTTATTATGGTTGCATGTCATTTATTACAAGTGCATGTTGCATAATGAAGGTTTAACAATCATAAAAAGATGCATGCAATAGTATAGAATGTCAACTGCTCAATATCATNAATAATAATAGTGCATGCATGGGAATACAAATCGCCTACTGAAATATAGAGACTAGACATCAGTCAGATCTCATGGATCTGTACTGGAATACAATCAAATAACAAAAGAAATACCCGTGACCGCAAGAAGACAACATATCTGCTGCATGCACGGATATATAGGAAAAAATGAGCGATCCCGGAGAAGTACGGTAACCGCTACCAGCTGGAAAACTCGATCTAAAGAATCCACCATCAAAATGAACTCGAAACTGCTTCAATCAATGTGCCCTGGCCTCTGCACTGGAAATAATGTCTGACGGAAATCGGATCGGACCTCTACGACACTAGATATGGACCCCTAGGGGGTTTGCGCCCCTCCTTGGGCACTGAATGTTCCCCAAAGGATTCCATCGTCAAAATCTACTGCTATATAGCTCAAAACAATCATCTCATCCAATGATGAAATGGGTCAGAAGGGTTTGGCCAGATCTGATAGGAAACCCCTGCATGCAATGCCAAACGTCTGTCCAGGATGACTGTGCCCTAAATGGCTATATGGGACGATCTGCAAGATTCCACCATCAGAATCTGATGATGAATGGTTCAATGGAAGCACCCTGGATGGATCTCTACTAGGTCGGAATGAATCTGCAATCGAGACCATGGTCTACTGCAGACCTCTGAATCTCCAAAATGACTTGCGCCCTCCTTGGCTGAGCTGCGCCCTCCACAATAATCTCTACTGAAAAGAATGGTGAAATAACTGGATGGTATCTCCGATGGGATAGGGTGTGTATTTCAACACTGAAACCGATCAATGGTGGTGG
>JASDQU010228653.1:0-16340 GCA_032191745.1 Picea mariana | reverse complement strand
TTAAATTACATAAAAATAATGTTAAGTAATATTTGCTAGGGTGAAATGCTATTTCAAATTAAAAACTAATATTTATTATTTATATTAAAAATAATTATTAATTTATTTATTATGAATTGTTTTTTAGATATTTTTTTAAATACAATAATAGTTATGGATTTATTAGAGTTAATAATATTAAATATATTGTAATCAAATGTATATTAATTTTATTATTAAATAGAGTTTATCAAATAGTTAGTATTGAATAAATGTAATGTGACTTCATTAAAAATAGTTTATTAAAATATTTGTAAACTAATATTTATTATTTATATTAAAAAGAATTATTAATTTATTTATTATGAATTGTTTTTTGATATTTTTTTAAATATAATAATAGTTATGGATTTATTAGAGTTAATAATATTAAATATATTGTAATCAATTAATATAATGCATATTAATTTTATTATTAAATAGAGTTTTTTAAATAGTTAGTATTGAATAAATGTAATGTGGCTTTATTAAAAATAATCTATTAAAATATTTGTATTTTGTTAAAATTTGCTAAATAATTATAAATAAGAATAAGTTTTATCCTCATTTAAAATTATATTTCTATAAATAAATAATTGTCATGTTAAAGATGTTTTGTGTCAACTATTGTGATTGTATTGGAAACATTGACTCATTGGAAAATTCAAAGAGACAAACAAACATAGGTTTATTTATTTTTATAAAAATATTATTATATGTTATTTCAATATCTTAAAGATTTTAAGATATAATAAAGTAAACAAACATTTTTATCATTTTCTACATCCACTTGAAGCATTGGTTTTAAATCTGTGATACAAAAGTAGAATATCTGGTTTTAAATCTGTGATACACAAGTAGAAAATCTGATTTTAAATATGGGGTTTATTGTTGTAAACATGCTATAATTTAAATGACTTTTCTCATTTGGTTATGGCCACGTTCCTTATATAAATAAATGAGATTTTAAATTTATTTTCTTGAGATAGTTTTGGCACAATACATCTAAATAAGATTTTTGTAAAGCTTATTGGTAAAAAATAAAATTATTATGTATTTCTCATTTTCGAAAATGGCCTCCAAGTCTTTATGCCATATATAGAGAGAGTACTATTAGTTGTTAATGTCATATAATAAAGTACAATTTAATGCTCATAGGATTCTAATTACACATAAACGTTGTAATGATGATCGTTGGGAAATTAGAGACATGGCATAATTTTGTTGAAGACTTATATCATCATGTTGTTATGGGAAAAAGTAATAAGATATTTGTTTTATGATTTGTGATCTTATCTTCTAAGATTGGACGCGCTATCATTATATTCATTACATTAAGATTGGACGCGCTCTCATTATATTCATTACAATAGCATGGAAACGCAACCAGTGTTAAGATTTTGTTGGGAAAATGTAATATGATATTTATTTTAAGATTTATGATTTTATTTTTTAATACTTATTTATTTTTTTTTAAAGTAGAAAATTAGCTCATTATATTAGTGAAAATATAATTGTTTACATTTTTCAGATTCTATAATAGTTCATATCATAACTAGTCCATAAACCATGTTAAAAAAAACACCTACACACATCCCAGTGTGTAGGCTGTAAAAAAGAGATATAAAAAATAGGGGAAAAAACCTCAACAGAAACTAGAAAAGAAGCTAAATCAATAGCCGCATGCTCTCAAAGGACCTCGAAGTATTTTCCCAACACTACTCGCCCCTAAAGGACCTCAAAGTGTAAACCAAAACACTGCACGCCCCCAGATTGGACTTCAAAGCTTTGGTCCAAAAAATCTTCAAACCAAAGAGGAAAAGGTCAAGAGGGTCAGAAAACCGAAGAGAAAAACAGGGAACCGTCCGCAGCAAATTCCCCGATGCCACCACCACCACAAAAATCTGACTCTAGTATCCACCCGGATTCGAGCCCTCGAACCCACGAAAGCTGCCCAAAAAAGATAAAGGAGTCTCACCATATTTGGCAGCCTCAGGCACTGAGAAACGAACCAAAAAACACGCTCCGAGACTCCTCGACCCCTATCAGTTGCCGCAAAGGAACCGCCGCCACCCATGCTCTACCCAAAAGTCTGCACCGCCGCCACCCAAAACCTCCACAGTCGTCGTCTGAAACCCTCACAAAGCCCATTCCCGCCCGCCCTGGAAGGATCTTTAGCCCGTGCTCACATCTCCAAGGAGTCCAGGGATGTAGCTAGCGAAACCTAGCCGTAGAGCCCGGAAAAATGAAACCCTAAACTTGACTCTCAAAACCGCAGAGCGCTCATCCGTCAACTACGCTTTAACTTACTAATACTTTCACACCATCACCTATTAACTTACTTGTAACTTCTCAAGACCACCTTTTAATACTTAACTTATAATTATTATATAAACATTGAAAAGTAATTAGTATCAAGATTTTTCTTTAACTGGGTCGGGCTCGTACTGGCGTGACACGGGGTCGATTCCAACTGCTACCACTATAACCTCTAGGTGTGCTACGGTGTCCACTACGCAACACACAAGATAAGGCGGGGGTTTCGAACTTGTAACCTCACATAACAAACTTCCTTTACATTTCCGCTATTTCTAATTGCTCTTCACCCCCGAGGGCCAATGAGATCTTCATAGTTGATATGAGTTATGAATGCGTTTTATTTATTCATTTTTAATAGATTAATTTAATTAGAAAATTTATAATATAAATTAGATTATATAATTAATTGGGTTTAGTTCGAGTGGTTTTGGGATGGAGTGTTATCTTCTCCAACCAAGTTCTATTCCTATAAAGTGACATATTGAGCTTATAATCAAATGAGGGGAAGTACTTGGGGGTTTCCCCGATCTCGTTGGAGGTAACTTTAATGATGACCACAAGGGATATTGAGTTTCTTGTAAATACTATTTAGGTTGAAATTGCCTTTATGGTCTTGGAGTAAGACCTAAAACTACTTTTGATTGGTTAAGAGTTCATCTTCCTCGAACATAAGAAAACATGTTAACGACCTAAGACTCAAAGACATATGGAAGGAGTGGAAGTCTTCCCCCTTACAAACCACTGGTGGGTAATTTTAGGTGGCATAGTTTTCCTTGAATAAAGGTGATGAGTCAGCTCACATTTGCATATAGTAGCTAGTGATGGATACCCTCACTATTGGTTAACAACTAAGTTATGATAGGTTTTGTGACCTTCCAGAAATAAAAAAAATAAACTAAAAATTATAATTGGTTTTAGTTTCCTAAGCTTGATGTATAAGGTTAATGGTTAGGTGTTGCAGAAGCCACATGACCTTTCCTCTCGTAATTTAAGAAATGACTAGATATGGATATTGGGTTTATGGTGGATATTGATAAGGGTTGAAACCACCATTTTTCCCCTTGGAGTAAGAGGTACAACTACTTCTAATTGGATAAGAGCATGTCTTCCTCACATGCAATGAAATGAGTTAACAACACAAGACCTAAATGCATTCGTAAAAGTGAGAGTCTACTCCATTACCTCCTCAACAAATTATTACATAGGACTGGTTTTCATCTATATATATCATGTGATTGTACACTAGGGTTAGAGGTAGTGTAGGGTTGTCAAAAATCTAGGCCAACAGTCCTAAAGTAGACAGTTTAAAAAAAAGCAATTAATCAATCAAATTTATTTATTTATTTTAGTGAGAGATTCATCCTTCACAATTGCTTTGGTCTAAGTTCTTTGGGAAATCATCAATAACCCACCAACTACCACTTGAGCGCTTATACCTTTCTATGGATCTAGAGTCCTCCTATTGGGTTCGGGCCTAGCCACTTTATTGAAATAATCCCAACTAGTACATTTGAACCCATCTGTTGCCACCTAGACTTGAACATGAAAGACCCAAAGCCCCATAAAATTAAAAAAAGGATGTATTTCCAAATCCAATACCTAAATATAATTTGAAGCAAAAGCTACCTAAATTTAAATTTTCAAGAAACTTACAAACTGATCCAAGTGGATATTGGTGGCTACCCACCTATTACAACTAGCTCCTCTTGACAATTTTTAGTTCAACACGTTCTTCTATACTTCTTTGTAATTTTGGGTTCTACACTTATGGGGTTGTATGAATCCCTACACATATTCCAAATGGATATTGGTGGCCTCCCACTTAATCCAACTGGCTTATTTTGTATGTTTTCATGTCAACATATCTTGACGTACTTCCAGGGCTGTTTTGGGGCCCTAAAAAGTGCTTTCTTGGCTCTCCATAGTCAAACTATAAATGGAGTTAGAGTTTTATGGCATAATATGTATTTCTCAAAAAGACCTTTCCAATGGGCTATCATGTGTCTAAAACGAAGGTCATATGCAAAATTTACGACCTCGGGAAGTTGAGGTACCAACTTACCCATAGGGGCCCACATAACTTTTGGTGTTTCATCTCCTAGGGTTAGTTTTTTGGGTGTCTAGGGTTTTGGCATTCATGAGTAATGTTAAAAAGGCCTCTGGAGCCTCATTTTAATCATTTTGCTTAGGCGGATGCGCATAGCAGCCACATCTCTTCTTAGAGATAGCTACCACCATTCGAGCAAGTTTTGCAGTTCTGTAGTTTTATAGTTTCCTCCTATTTCATTTATTCAATAGAAGATATTGTTCACTAGATATCTATGTTCTTCATATCTCTTTGTTTATTGTATTCATTATGTTAATCAGTTTGTTCTACTCCTAAATCTGGATCAGTGATATCAGAGCAGTCTTCTCTTCATTAATTTTTCTTCATGCATGTCCCCGGCAAGATTCGGGTACAATAAGTTGGGACTCGAATCAATCGATCTGTTGCAATATTGGTCACGTCGAGCCCGACAACAAACCATGGGAGACATAAAGAAAGATTATGGAGCAAGAGATCCTTTTAAAATTTTACTTGAGGAAGCCCTTGTGCGACAAAGGAATGAAATGATGGACAACTTTGTGCAAATGCTTCGACAACTGCCCATAGGAGAAGCATTTTCATCAAGTGGCCATGCAAACCCCTTAAAGGTATAGGTAAATTTTGATATTCCATTATTTGAAGGACTGATAGAGGCAGATGTTGTAGATAAATGGTTGAATCTGCTCGAAGGGTATTTTTCGGTCCACAATTTTTCTGATAGAAAAAACATTACTTTTGCACTCCTCAAGGTCATCCCCCATGTTAAGGACTAGTGGGACACTTACTTTGAGCAAAGGGTCGTAGAGGAATATGCAATATTTGTGGTTTCCCCTACATGGGATTCCTTCTGGGATGCCATTAAAGAACAGTACTACCCTGTTGGAAGCTATGAGGACTAGTACACCAGATGGACCACCCTGCGTCAAGAAAGGGACCAGACAATACCATATTTCACCAATATTTTCCATACCCTGCACACCAATTTGGGTATCAAAGACTCTGAACGACATCTGGTTCTCAAATACCGCGATTGTTTTCATAGATACATTCAAACATAAATGAAGTTTCTAGACATCGCCTCATTGGGTACAGCTTATAAATATGTTGTCAAGATCGAGAATAAATTTAAGCAGAAGAGGCGAGAGTTTGGATCTACAAACTCCTCAAAGTTGAAATAGGGAAAAGGTAGCCCCAACCCACACATCAAGGGACAAAGGAAATATGGCCACTCTGAGGACAACCAGTCCAAGCCGCAACACAAGGAGGGCAATGAGAAGACGAATAAAGACACGGAAAAATGGTGTGAATACCATAAAAGCCCTTGGCATAACACTGAAGAATGCTGCTCCATGTAGTCACTCGTGACAGAGATGAATGATTTCGAGTTAGAGGTCGATTCTGATTCTGAATCAAATCTAGAAGGAGGGAAGTGGATTATCAATGTTGAACCCAGTGCCACTTTCGCTACCACCAAAGTCTAACAAATGAAACCAGAAAAACTAGAGGAAGGGGAACACCTCTTTTACTCAAAGATGTGGGTAAATGGGGCTTCGCTTCATTTTATTTTCGATAGAGGCAGCTATAAGAAGAGATCCCTACACCATCGGTTGGCTTCGCCAAGGAAGAGATCTTTGTGTCAGCCAACAACGTCATCTACCCTACGGCATCAAGAATTTCAAACATGAAGTATTGTGTGAGACTGTTCCCCTTGAAGTTTGTGATGTTCATTTAAGACAACCATATTTGTGGAAGAGTCATGTTGTGTATGAGTCTAGACCCCGTAGTTTTATTATCAATTTGGGTAGACAATTGTACAGAATACCAGAGATAGCGCCACCTACCGCTATTTAATTAATCTTTGCAGAGCAATGCAGTAAGGTCATTTCACAGACCAGGAATTTCATCTTCTTTGTGATCTATTCTCATAGTAAGTAGAAGATCTTTGCCACATCTTTGGCCTCTACACAGAGCCTCTCTTTGCAGCAGAAGCAAGTGGAAAGGATCATGGAAGAGCACATAGACATCTTCTCCTCACCCACCAAGGTACCAACGCACTACCAAGTCAAGCATCCAATTGGTCTAACCCCCGGTGCACCTCTTCCTAATGGACCAATCTATCATCGCTCGTTGATGGAAAATGAAGAAATAAAGCGTCAAATCCAAGAGCTTCTTCAAAAGGGGTACATCAAACCCAACTCCTCCTAGGTGGAAGCCCGATTGTACTTGTGCAGAAGAAGGATAGGACATGGTGACTCTGCATTGATTACAGAGCATTAAACAAAATCACAGTAAAAAACTGGTACCCAATTCCCAGGATCGATGACCTTCTTGACCAACTTAAGGGGGAAAATTTCTTCACCAATATTGACCTAAAGTTTGGCTGCCACCAGGTTCCCATCAAACCAAATGATGTCTGGAAGACAACTTTCAAATCTAAATAAGGTCTCCTGGAATGGTTGGTCATGCCCTTTGGCCTAACAAATGCACCAACCACTTTCATGAGGTTGATAGATGATTTATTGAGAGCCTTCACCAACTCTTTTGTGGTGGCATATTTGGATGATATCCTTATCTTTAGAAGAACTTGGGAGGAAAACATGTGGCATGTTCAGTGGCTTTTGATCACTCTGTGGCATCACAAGCTATATGCCAACTTGGAAAAATGTTCCTTTGGCATGAACATGGTCCAATACTTGGGCTACATTGTTGATGAGCATGGGGTACATGTTGATCCCGCTAAGATCCAAGTCATCCATGACTGGCCAGTCCCGACCACACTAAATGAGCTTCGAAGCTTCTTGGGACTGGCCAACTGCTAATGATGGTTCGTGTTGGGATTCTCCCATATTGCATGGGCCCTTAGCCAAGTGACCAATGGAGGTGGAAGGGAAAATTTCATGTGGGGGAAGGAACAACAATGATCATTTGATGATCTAAAGTATCGCTTGTTATCAACTCCAGTGCTCTCCTTGCCTGATCTACAACAACCGTTCGATATTGACACTGATGCATATGACTATGTTGTAGGCACAGTTCTCTCTCAACAGGGTCATCTGATGGAATACCATAGTGAGACACTCTCAAATACTATTTGTAAATACCCCACCTATGACAAGGAAATGTATTCCATTGTACAAGCTTGTCATCAATGGAAACATTACATTCTTGGAAAGGAGACGATCATCCACATTGATCATAAGCCTCTATAGTTCATACTGACACAGGGGAAGTTGCAGAACGACCTCCATCAGAAGTGGTCCACCTACCTGCAGCAGTTCCATCTCAACATCAAGTATAAGACAGGGAGCACAAATTGTGTTGTTGCCTACCTCAATAGACCTCCCGTGGCTTCACTCACCACTGTGCTCCATTCCTATGGACATGAGGCATATGAGTGGCCCCAACTTTATCATCAGGATCCAGACTTCGCCACCACCTATTAGCTCTTGGGTATAGGTGCGACTGTCAATGATTTTCACATTCAGGATGAGTTGTTATTCCATATGGGCCATCTCTGTATTCCTGCAAGTGAGCGTGCAAAGCGGATTTGGGAATCCCACTACAGTCGGATGACAAGACATTTTGGTGGGAGAAAACTGTGGTCATTCTCTAGAAACATTTTAATTGGCCAAAACTTCGATAGGACGCCAGCAAGTATATCAGATCTTTCACTGTCTATGCCATTGCCAAGCTAACCATCGAGAAGCAAGGCTTATACACCCCTCTTCCTACCCCCTAGAAGCCTTGGGAATCCATCTCGATGGATTACATGTTTGGACTTTCTTCCACCAAGCAAGGCAATGATTGTGTATTTGTGGTCATTGATTGGTTTTCGAATATGGCCATCCTCACAGCCTGCAAGAAGAACATTATAGCGATAGATACTGCCAAAATATTCTTCGAATGAGTGTAGGCCCATTTTTGGATACCACATACCATCATCTCCGATCGGGAAAATAGGTTCCTCAACACATTTTGGTCGAGTGTCTGGTCACTGTTAGACACCAAGCTCACTAAATCCACTTCTTTCCACCCCCAAACAGACGACCAAATAGAGGTTATCAATCGGATGATTTTGCACATCCTGTGCATGTACAAATCTAAGCATCCATGTACATGGGTTGAGAGTCTCCCCTACATTCAACACAGTTACAATAGGGCTCTCCATAGCTCCACTGGACATAGCCCATTTCAGGTGGGACCGGGATTCCAACCCTTGGGTCCCATTGATGTTGCACTACCTATGGAAACCACACAGATAGACTCTTCCCATGTTTAGTCTAAGACTAACAAAGCCACCAGATTCATTGAGCGGAATCATCACATCCGCCAATAGGTCCATTAGATTTTGCAGAAAGCCAATGCTAAGTACAAGCAATGTCATGATCAACACAGGGTACCATACTAGTTTCAGGTTGGAGACAAGGTTTGGTTACACTTGCAGAAGGAGTTTCTTACAGGGCCCCATTGGAAGCTCCACCCACTTCGCTACAGACCTTACACCATCACCAAGGTTGTGGGTAATAATTATTTTGAGCTCAACACTCCACCCTTCCTTAGATTGCACCTGATGTTCAATGTGGACCTCCTTCGACCATATTTTCCACCATTATTGGACACCTCAGAGATCGCAGAAAAACTGACACCAACAGAGCTCAACCTTGACTGCATGGAACAAGCATCCACTGATTATATAGTGGACACATAGGTCAAGGGCACTCACCAGTAGAGGATTCAGCCTTATCAGGTTGTCAAGGCAGGGAAACTCCTCCACCAAAGTGACTCACCCAGGGAAAAATTCAACAGACGTTTCCTCATCTGATGAGGGAACTCAATGTAATGGATACCATTTATTCCTAAGGGGGGAGGACTGATCCAGGTGGATATTGGTGGCCACCCACCTATTTCAACTGGCTCCTCTTCATAGTTTTTAGTTCAACACGTTCTTCTATACTTCTTTTTAATTGTGGGTTCTACACTTCTGGGTTTGTTTGAAGCCCTACGCATCTTCTAGGTGGATATTGGTGGCCCCCCACTTAATCCAACTGACTTATTTTGTATGATTTCATGTCAACACATCTTTCTATACTTCTAGGGTTGTTTTGGGGCCCTAAACAATGTTTTTTTGGATCGCCATAGTCAAAATATAGATGAAGTCAGAGTTTGATGACATAATGTGTAGTTCTCAAAAATACCTTTCCAACAGGCTATCATGCGCCTAAAACGAAGTTCGTATGAAAAATTTACGACCCCAGGAAGTTGAGGTACCAACTTACCCATAAGGGCCCACATAACTTTTGGCGTTTGATGTCCTAGGGTTAGGTTTTGGATGTCTAGGGTTTTGGCATTCATGAGTAATGTTAAAAAAAAATTTGTAGCCTCATTGTAATCACTTTTCTCAGACGGATGCACGTAGCATCCACATATCTTCTCAGAGATAACTACCACCATTCGAGTAAGTGTTGCAGTTCTGCAGTTTTACATTTTCAACCTATTTCATTTTTTCAATAGAAGATATTGTTCATTGGATATCTGTGTTGTTCTTCATGTCTCTGTGTTTATTGTATTCAGTATGTTAATCAGTTCATTATGTTCCTAAATCCGGATAACAAACACTAAATCCAACTACAAAAATGCTACCCAGATACTTCCAAAATCTTTGGCGAAGCGACACCTATAAATTAAAAAGTTTATCCTTGGTCTTGGGTTTTTCGAATTAAAAAATATTTAACTTCATATCAAATTAAAATCCAAAACATTCTCGGAGTAGAACATGATATTTCCCTTTGAGCAATTATTGTATTGGTCCAAGAAGCATAAACCTCCAAATCAAAGATGTTGCTCATTTTTCCCGCAAGTTAAGCTCATGATTTTCTTCTCCCTATAGACAATGACATCCCGTTAGACAATCAACAAGACCTCAATGTCAACTCCGCTTTCCGTCAAGATATTTTAAAATTCAATATATACCGACTATCGCTTCCTAATTTGGATACTAATAATAAGTGTTTGCTAAACGTTCTACCTTTTGGGCTTTTTCGTCGGAATTCAACGATGTAAATCTGGATAAAATCGTTATTTTATGTTGTTTAAATTTCATTTATGAATGCATAAATGGATTCAACGTGCTGAAAAACCTCTGAGGCACTCAGATTATACACACTTAGCCACTCAAATTTGCAAATCCAACCATTCCTCACCGTATTTAGGGCAAAATTCGATGGAAAAAGTTGTCGGGAAACAACTAAAAGGTAGAAAGTTTAGACTATGCTCTAATAATATGAAAGATACTACTCATAACGACTATTTGTACACAGATGGGAACTTGGAAGGACCTCTATTCACTCACCTAGTCTATTGATCAATATTTCATTTACTCCCCTCCTCCTTGTCATGGTAGCTCTCCCTTCCTCCTCGTCATGGTAGCTCGATGTTTGTTGGTTGAAGGTGATTGTGACCTTCATTTGTGTTGGTTAAACAATGAATAGTTTGTATGGAAGGGGTGTTATGGGGCTCCAGGGCTTGTGTCTATAGTGTCTTTTTATTTCTAGTATAAATAATGACCAAATGGATTGAGCTTGAGCAAATTAGTTCCTTGGACTTCGAAAACCTCACTCTAGGGTCATGGCCAAGACTTTGAACAAGAACAAGGCAAGGTGGGAAATTTGCTTCTAGCATTAGAGGTGCATAGGGATAAGGCAGGTGCACTGGATTTGTTGGGAAAAGGAGGAAAACCCCTTACCACCAAGCCTAAGGTTCACAACGACCATCAAGATATTAGCTTTGTAGATTCTAAAGGTGATAATTTTTACCCTTCCCGATTCTCTACTTTGTTTGTGAGGAGGGAACAAAACCAATTATTAAGTATGGATAGGAAGGCGACAAAGGAAGATAATTCAATGAGGACAGTGAGGAGAGGCAAGCCTAGATCCTACCTAATGCTAGCAAGGGCTCCTCCTCCAAGTGGCCAACCAAGGCAGAGAAGGAAGCTAGAGAGGTTGCAATTCGTTACAATTGGAGATTCCCTCTAGAAATCAAGGTCGGGGTTGAAAGAATTGAGTAGAAGGTTAAGGAGAAACAATAAAACACATTATTTGAGGCTATTGATGCCGAATTAATGAATTGGGTACCATATATTGGATTCACTCGCAGCGGGGATACCAAATACTTTAGATATATTAATATCCATTGGCACACTAAATCAATCATTACCTGCATGACATAAGAGAAGGGAATTCAATAGAAGGTCATGCTGGACATTTTGAACATGCAACACAAAGCCACAATGGATAAATTGAACCACTTGGACAAGAAGTATGAATCCTTGGTCAAGCTCCTATGGGATATGGAAACAATTAGTCAAACCCCTGTGGGATATGGAAGCAATTGGTCAAGCTAAGAACTAAGAAAACTAGCCACCAGGCATAGAGGTTCATAAAGATTCTTGCAAATACCATTCCTCCTCTTATTAGTCCCTGCCGAAGGCCAAGACTCTAGCATTCGCTTCAGCATTAACTTTCGATTACTTTTCTTTGACTAAAAGTATTTTCTGTTTTCCTCAAAGTTATACATAGGGAAAGTAAAACAATTATTTTCTAATAATCTTTTTAATAATTTTTTTTCTTTTATTAAAGATTCTATTGGCCCATAAGATGGACCTCTTATTGCATAACTATTTTTTGAATGTTTACATATCCTTTGCCACATTTGCCTAATTATTTTTTTGAATTTTTATACCTACATATCTGATATCCTATGTTTTCTCCCAATGTTTACATATGCACGTTGTAATCTTAGATAATGTACATTTATCATATCTCTTTCACTTAATACTCTTGCAAATGATCGTGTTGCAGCCACTGCCTACACCTTATTCTTATCGTTCTCTACATCTCCTCACCTCATTGCACCAACCGACGCACCATCTGACTGACAAAGATTTAATAACATGCCAATCGTCTCACTGCCTCACTGCACCAACAGACTGACAAAGATTTAATAGCACCAAATGACTTACAAAGATTTAATAATAGGCCAATCGTTATTACTACCCTGTTTGTAGAGGTGGCTTCAACATTAGTGGTCGTGTGCATTAGAAGTAGTAGAATAAACCCACCCTCACCACCTCTCCAACACCTTGATGCCTACTCATTGTTGATATCCTTGCATAATATCCAAATATCCAAATATCCAAATATTTTGCAATGTTTTTTTCAAATTTTTTGGAAGCCGAGATTTCAGTGAGGGCAAAGCATACAGATTCAATGATAAACATTCCATGACAACCAATAGCAACAAATTTTAACACTAAAAACACTAAAAACTGTGGTGGACTTACTATTCAGAAAAGCGACTTTGTTTATTAAATTTGTTTTCAAAAGCTATTCTTAGGCTGTCGCCATATACAGAAAGAAAGTTGATTGAGGGAAAGTTATGGTATCTAGGGCAGGCAATAGAGGTAGTTTTATATCCAACTTCCCAAGTTTAAGAGCTCAAATGGACATTGAATTGGTTTTTCCTGGCATCCACCTAAACTTATAACTACACTGCATGCACCCATAACCACCTGATTGGTAGCTAAGGCACTGGAAAGGAGAGGAAAATATTATTAGACCCATATAGGGTGGCCAAAAGAGAAGATAAGACCTATTCTTTGCTACATAGAAAGAGATAAACCTGATGTGCTCCTTAGGGTATTTTGTGCCCTTATACATGTTCGTGGGTGAGTTGGTAATAAAGCAAGGGTAGGGGTAATGCCAATGTCGTACCCCTCTAATCGACCAGGTACCGCCCAACCTGATCTCTTACCCCCTACTTGGCTTCGAGCTTCCTCACGTTTTGAGAGTGAAGCTATAGTCAACGGGGTCATGGTTACTATCTCTTAACCAGTGTTACGGGCTAGTACAAAAAAACAAAAACAAACCAGGCTGGTCGAACTAAACTCATGAATGCACCTATCTCGAGGCTGCACATACTGCTAAAAATGGCCTCTAAGCATGCAGTTTCCTAAACCTTTCCCTAACGCTCTATGTTTTTAAGGTCGACACCGTGGATGATATACTCAAGCAGATACAAACCTGGAATGCTTGAATATTGGAGAAAATCCCTCAAAGATGTCTCGTCCATAAGTGGTCTCGAACTGAAGGCCTTTAGTGGGTTGGAACTCTTAACTTTCTCTACCCATATTACTAATCTAATTGGTATTGATATGCACCTAATTTTTTTTTGTTGTATTGTGAATATAAAGTGATGAGGGGAAGTTGTTGGATGAATGTGAAGGGACTTATGATCTCCCATGTCAAAATCCATTTGTAGGTGTGCATTTGTTGCTGCATTTGTTTCTTTTAATTCGATGCAATGTATATAACTATTATATTGCTGATAGTATAGAACTGGTGAAGTGATGTCAAATGCTAAATATGCAAGATTCAAACAAGATATTAATACCTATAAAGTGAGTGGAGAGAATATCTAGAGAGAAAAGGAGTAGTTTCCAGTGGAAAATTTGTAATTATACTTACAACTCTGTGAGGGATTTTCCATATGGATTATAGAGAGAATATCTAGAGACAAAAGAGTAGTTTCCAGTAGAAAATTTGTAATTATACTTACAACTTTGTGAGGGATTTTCCATATGGATATTGGGCGAGGATTTTTCAGAGAAATTATATGATAGGAAGCCATCAATGATGAGATTTATCATGTTAACACATAATCTCCAAACAAACACAAACAAACATGGTCCTTGCACTTGCGCTTCTCTGTAGCCTAAAAAAAACACATTGTATCATAATTTCTCTAGAAATATTATGGCCGAAAATGAGCAGGCAAGGTCACATTTTAGAACACACTTTTTCATTACTTTTATAGATATACAACAAAAGAAAATTAGTGGGAAAATATTTGTCTTCTATAAGCTCAAAAGTTGTCTTGCTCGATCACAGTGCGGAGGACTTGGGGCCTGCTGATTACAATAGCATTACAATATCATAGAGTTCCAAAACATGGAAGTTGCAAGGGAGAATCAACAACTGGTTTCTGAATATTTCAAGATGGCATTCACTGATGTGAAGGTAGAGGATGATTCTAAGATTGATTACATGGTAGCAGACCAGAATGAGTTAACTATACCATGTTCAGTACCAGATACACCAGCAACATCGAAGGCAAAGGTAGCTACTAGATATGCAACAGTCATTGAAGCCCCTTCTCTTGTAGGGAGGACATGAATTAAGACAGACAACGCTAGGACATGCCAAGACAACCAGCCACAAACGAGGGGATAGTCAATGCGTAGAAAAAACTTGGAGTAGTTACTAGAGGTAAGGAAGCCATAGGCACCTAACTTGAGAAATAGGTTTCAATGTACGAAATTCCCTGGGTTGATGTAAATGTCACTGAAGGCTATCACTCCACAACGTGGAAGTACTGGGAACAGTGAGATGGACACGCGTCCAAAATAACCAGTTTAATCAATAAAAATTTATTTTAAAATTTTTCTTACACATCCATTATGGGGCAGTCCCAACTGTGGTAACCATGACCATATGGGTAAACGAACAAATGCCAAAACCATTTGGTAATAAAGAACATCATGTCAATGAAATTTTTGTTGGCATGTTTAGTAGAAAAATGGTGTTAGGTGGTCTCCTTTTTTATATTAAGAGTCCACGACACGACCACATAAAACAACATCTGTCATCCGTGCAAACATTAAGACAAGTGTAAGTCTGGTTCAATCTCCCTACATATTAAGCATCCAGGGGTAAATAAATAAGAGGAATGAACAAACATTTTACACTTGGTCGCATTTATATCTTCTTTGTTCATCGGCCTACTTACTTGTGGTCGCGATCGGGAGGAACCACTTCTTACAAAGAATACAATAAGGAAATCAACATGAATGGAAGCATTGTTTTGGTTGTTGAATGACAATTTCTATCTCGATATGTGTATGTTTAATTTCTGAGTACATAGTGGAAAATGAACTAGTATTGAGTATATATATCGGATTCATTTCCTGGTATATTGATCTGGATTTTATGAGCAGAACGAAATGAATACAGATTATTAACAGATTCTTAGCACAAATAACAGAGATACAGAAAAAACTGGTTTTCTATTCAATAATGAAATAAGATGAAACTGTAAAATGCAGCGGAAACAAGCTTGCTGGAATGGTGGTGGCTTATCTTTGAGAAGAGATGTGATGGTTGCGCTCATTCGCCAGAAGAACATTACAATGAGGCTCTAAAGGAATTTTTACAATAAACAAGAATTCCAAAAACCCTAGACATCCAAAAACCTAACCCTAGGAGATGAAGCGCCAAAAGTCATGTGGGCCCCGTTTGGGTAAGTTAGTACTTCAACTTCCCGGGGTCGTAACTTTTGCATACGATCTCTGTTTTAGGCGTGTGATAGCCCGTTGGAAAGGTATCATCGAGGGGATTCATTTTGGGGGATCAATTATGCCTTCAACTATCATTGAAGAGCTCAATCCCAAAAAACCTTCATTTAGGCCCTCAAAATGGCCCCGAAAGTTAAAACTGCTAAAAATAGTAAATTGCCAAAATTGTCAGAAAAATGTCTTGAGCCAGTTGGAAAAGGTGGGTGGCCACTAATATCCATCTGGATCAATCCTCCCTCCTTAGGAAGCAATGGTCTCCATTGCGTTGAGGTCCCCCATTAGATGAGGAAATTTCTGCTAAATTTGGCCCCGGGTGAGCCACTTGCCTTGGTGCAGGAGCTACCCTGCTTTGACGACTCGATAAAGTTGGATCCTTTGTTGTCGAGTGCCCTTGATCTATGTGTCCACAATATGATCATTGGATGCCTTTTGTATGCAGTCGGGGCTGATCTCTGTTGGTGTCAGTTGTTCTTCTACTTCCGAGGTGTCCAATAATGGTGGGAAATAAGG
>JASDQU010228652.1:3299-15406 GCA_032191745.1 Picea mariana | reverse complement strand
TGCATACTATGTAACATGGAAGAGGGGCTAATCTAGGAGTCTGGAAGTCAATTTGTATATCGCAGAAGTCGGGGGGTTGTTTGTAGGTCAAGGAACATTGGAAGTGCACTCCGCCCGTCTGGGAATCCGCAAGCGAAAAATTTGGGTAAGTATGGAATTGGAGGCACGAAAGAGATTCCAAGAAATGGAAAAATATGGAAAGTGGATGCAGGGGCTTCAAAATGGGGTGACAATAGTTCCCCAGGAGATGTGAGGACCTGAAGGTCAAATTGCAGGTCACAGAACTTTCGTGTGCAAACTGTTTATCATGGAAGAGGGTATGATGTGGGAGTGCGACAGTATATTTGTATATCGTGGAGGTCTCGGTGTTGTTTGCAGGTCACAGAACAATGCAAGTGCAATATAGAGCTCGCCTTCTCAGGAGTCTGCGATCTAAAAAGTGGTTAGGCATCGAATGGCTAGTGGTCATTCAGAGTCACGATATAAACGCACTTTCACAAATGCAAACCCATGAGTCAGCCAATGCGTGTATTGAGACATTTTTGGGAAAAAGAGAAAGAGAAAGATATTTGGTTAAGTATAGATGGGAAAAAGAGAGTAGATGGGAAAAAGAAACGGGAATTTGGTTAAGTATAGAAGAGAGAAAAGAAGGTCCAATGTATTCAAATCTACAATAGATATTCCATTTCATGGCAAGATCTTTTTTGTATGTTTTTGGATAAGTTGTATACATATTTCATATACTTGGAAAGAAATCTGAAGGTAGGAGGCATAAGAAATAACAACTAGAAATTGGAAATTTCCTGAACCCGCGAAAGAGATGTCAAGAAATGGTCAAGTGTGAAAAGTGGTCGGAAAATCTTTAAAATAGGATGACAAGGGTTCCTGAGGACACGTGGGTCAATGTTGGTGCCTCGATCTCAATATCTTGCGGAAGACCTGAGGTGACAAAGAAACAAGAGAGTGATTCTGTGGTGGAATAAATCTTTGGCTTGAAGTAGATGAACAACCGTCCTGTAGTAAAATTGATAGTTCTCACAAGATTCTCATGAGGAAGAAGACGAAAAATGTTGCAGGGAAAACAAAATATCCCAAAACTGAAATTTAGGACACACCAAGAAGCCACCTCCTCATAGTCGAAAACTTCAGGGAAACAGGTTGCGAGAAATTCCAGAGGCCCAAATTAGTCCATTCTGGGAGGAAGGAGATGAGTAGTAGGAATATGCCTTGCACCAGTGGGATTTTTAGTCCTCATTCCCTAAGACGAGGAAACAGTCGGTCGGGTTGGTGATATAAAAGTAATAGTGGGAATCTGAAGACGTGAATCTGCCAACTCCTGCACCTAGACATTTTCTAAAAAATGAGAATGTAACCAGAAAGGGAAAGCAAAGGGTAAAAAGAAAGGGGATGGAAATTTTCAGAAGTGGGATTTGGTGTAAGAAATCCCCATTGATGGTCTTAACAGTAACTATGAAGTGCATTAAACATGTGAACAGGTTCTTCAATCAAGGAATAGATACAACGAGCCATGCTTATAGTTTCCATGATCTGTTTGTATAAGAGAAGCGTCGAAAAGATACAAGAAAAACAATTTTGGGATGTTTAAGTAAAGTTATTGTACTGTCAGCTTCACCGCAAGTATAACAACGATGAATTTGAATTTGAATTTCCTCTCATTGATATGATAGTTCCATTGGACATCGCATAGTATATATTATTTTATTTCAAATTATTCCAGGAGATTAATTTTGCTAAGTTAATCGATCAAGGAAAAGGGCTAAAACGAGCCACATACTACACTTGCGTCACAGAGCTTATATTAAAAGGCAAAGCATGTCCTCTATAGTCTTTAAGATCATAGAAAAACTACGAAGATCCTACATGTATTATTAATTTTCCAGAATGAAGCATACAACCAAGAACCAAGTAAACACCAAATGTATTGAAAGTTGAGGCAGAAGGCAACACACGAACACAAAAGGTGTCAAGTAAGATCCCACAAGGTTCCATAGAGAAACACACATTAAAATTTGCATCAAACAATTTGATATATATAAAAAACACATCATGGCATTGGTTTTCTCTTACATCTGGTATATGTTCCCACGAGAAAATAACCGGGGCCATGGGATATGAACAAAAGTCTACCAAACACAAGATAACACAAAACCAGTGGAGCTTCGCCACTATACGATAGCTATAACCAGAAATCAAAATGGGGAACAAGAAATTTGTCGATTACTGTTTTACCATTAAGCAAGATTACTATGGACATTTTCTTCTGATAGTGCCATGGTCTATCACTACTAATTTTAATAATGCCAAATTTCCAATATTATTGGAAATGCTTGATGGTTCTGCCGAGAGGAGCAAGCTATTTAGATGATTCAAAGGATGGGCCTAAGTTATTTATAATTGGATACCTTTTATGGGGTTTGCGCTCATGCTTCCCATTTTTTGACTGAACAATCTTATGCGCATGTACATCACCAACAATTGCACATGCCTGTATGAATTCCAATGCCCGAACTCCCCAATCTCTATAGTGAGTTATGGAAATATCAAGCTCATGATTCAATCCATKCCGAGTCCTTTTTTTTTCAATTAGTGTATTGAGAAAATGCAGATACCATACCATAAATGTATAGTTGGAGACCAACCTTTTTTTTTATTCGGGTACCCAAAAAAAATGCAGAAATCATACCATGGCTATATAGTTGGAAAAAAATTGTCTAATTTGGGCACCCAAAAACATGCAGACTCCTCCAACAAAGCCACAACCAGCCACCATTTTTTTTTAAATTTGCACAYCGCAACAAATATGCAAAATTCTTACTGGGAGATGCAAAAARAAATCAAAATAACAACATCGATTGCATTTGTAGTTAGATTCTCCTTGATGTTTCAAGTGCACAAGTAGAGACAAAATCTTTGGAAAGAGAATTTTACAGCTATAGATGTAAAATMCGAAGAACTCAAGTTCGGTGAACATTCATCTGGGTGTTGAAGAAAAATTATAGACACACATGAGATATTTTTGTTTCCTTCCAAAGCTTGATATGATTTTTTTTTTCCAACTAATATGCAATATTGCATTGTCGTCATTTAAGGTAAATTTGCTATGTATCCAAAATTCGCGCAGCATGTAGACACTGTTTGTCTTTTTCTGTAGGTATGCTTCATATAAAAATTCTACTAACCCAGGAAGCACATCTTGTAACAAAGGTTTTCTAATTGTACAATGTACGGTTGTGTTGCCCACGGTTCAAATGGAAACATTGAGGCAATGTCTATATATGTAAGGACATTGTTTACTTCATCGCAGACATTCAATTGTATCATCACTTATGAAAGCAGAAGCATAACCAGGAGAGTTGCATTTCTCACATACATGCTCAAAGGGGGGTGAGTATGCATTCGATGCAACCAAAACACCTTCAACCTGGAAACATGAACATAACAATTAATATATTGAACAATATAATATACAACTGCGAAAAAAAGAAAAAACTACAGAAATTTGGTGAAGGCAATTTGCATGAGAAAAGTGAGGATGAATCTATAGATGTATACAAACAATAGTTGTAGATCTAGTTAGTTTCTTGAGATTTTGTACTATGTCTTCTCACAATTATGTTACAAATGTTGCTTGGGTTGTGCGAAAGATCCTTTCTTTAACATCTCTTTTCTTTGTTATATTTTTGAAGAGCATAAGTGGAAATTTCCCTTTATGCAATTGTTGTTCCATTGATGAAAACAAATTTGAATAGGTGTCGAACAATTGCAGCTGCAACATGGAACAGTGCAATATTTTTGTAACTTAACCGAGATACATGGACATGTGAAAGTAAAGGACAAAAATGGATATGGAGAATGGTACCAATGCCTTGTCGTTGTCTGACTCTCCATATTTTATATGGATAATGTGTTGCGAGCCAAGTCTTCTCATGAGTGTGACAGTTGCGCCAATGGTTATGATTGGGTAACTGTTGTTGCTCTATGCAAGATGGATGATAGTTGTGTCAGGGATGAAACGATATTCTGAACAAATAACAAGAATTTTTTACACGATACTTGTTTCATTGAAACATATAATCCGATCACAATCACCACGGTCATATACTGTTTTGGGCTATATATTAAAATTTGTAATGGATATCCCATTACCTGGAAATATATTTTTTGCATGTTTCTGGACAAGTTGTGTGGGAATAGTCAGTGTGAATGTCATCGGGGCCTCCTTGTCTTTCATGTCAGCATGCATAACAGATCTAGTTTTGTTTTCCTTGTCCAAGTAGGTTCTATACATGACCATTATGTCCCCGATGAACACTTGTCCAGTTCGACGACTGTTCAAGCTCTCTATTGATATTATTTTGGGTGTTACAAGTTTATACCTCATGACATTTTTTGAACAGGAAAAGAAATGTGAATGGTAGTGTGCATTATGTTTTTGTTTTTCTTTTTACCTGGCATAAATGTACAAGTAGACGCACAACTTGGATAAACTATGGAGCCAAAGTTTTGCAACTAGACTTCTTAGTTTGCAGAACCTGTGCTATGTTCGGCGTCTCGCTTGCACTTGTTGATACTTATTGTGAACTGCAAAGTATGTGTTGCAGATGACATCAACATATTCACCATGCCATAGGTGAATAAATAGCTGAGGATATTTGTTTGGTAAACATATGAGGAACAAAATGTATGCATCTTTACCTTTGGCCTTGTCACCCTGTTGATGTTTGGGATGATTGACTGCTCATGGCCATGTCACTAGTCCAAATTTTTTTGATACAAGCATGTGTAGATGAACATCAAAAGGAATAAACAAGCATATGCATTGTATATTGTCCATAATTGTTCTTAATGTCACATGCAGGGTCAAAGGAGATGGAATACGAAATAGGGTGTCAAGGGATACTCAGGAAAAATGAGGACCCGAGGGTCAAATTGTACGCCTCAGATTTTTTGACTGAAAAAATGTGTAACAGTAAATAGGGCGTGATGGCGGGGTACGACGACCAATCTATATATCGCGGAACTTCTGAAGCCAGAGGTGCAATCTTGAACTCGCCAGCCTGGGAACCTGTAATCGACAAAGTGGGTAAGTATGGAATAAGGTAGAAGCATGACCATAAATGTGAACCCGTGAGTCCACCAACCCATGCACCAAGGAATTTTTAGAAAGACAACTAAGAAAAGCAATCCGAAAGAAAAAAGGGATAATATAAAATGGAAAAAATAGAAATGGGGAGGGCACAAAGGCCCATTGTTTCCAAATCATCGTTTTCTAGTCCAATATTATATGCCCCCACCCGTTTTGTATGTTTAATTTAATAGAATAGTTGGTATACCTTTTTGAAGATTGTACCACAGACCCCTCTGTTGTCGCATATAAGAATTCATCTTCCTATCCAACCAATCTGTTTCTTTCAAGGTAGAAACGCCAAACATAAAGTGGACATGAAAGCAAGTTAGTATGCAGAAAGACATGTAAAAGAAAGAAATACAATTCTATTTATTTCAATGTAGTAGCAAAGAGAATACAATTCACATGAGAATAAGCAGAAGGATGCGTAGTATATACATACAACAGAAAAAGGTGCAAAGTAGTAGAACAAGTAGAACAAATACACAGACAATAAATGAAAATGAAATATGAAATAAGAGTACAGGTATGCACATCTGTAACTCCTCTGCTACATTCGCGCAAAAGAGTCCATCGTCCTCTTCAACCACTATGTTTGTTTAAATGTAGCAATGCAGGAAAAATACAATGGACATGAAGGAAGTTAGTATGCAGGAAGACATGTAAAATAAAAATAAACAGAGTTCATTTTTTTTTCAATGTAGAGGCACATGAAATACAAAGGACATGAATATAAGTTATTATGTAGGAAGGTACGCAATATCTACATACAATAAACTAGGTGAACAAATATACAGATAATAAATTAAATAAAAAACAACAGAATATGAAATAACAGTACAAGCATGTACCTTTCTATTTTCTCATGCACCGCTGCAGTTAAGACTCCTTCGTTTTCTCCATCTATCCTGTTTGTTTGAATGTGGGAACACACAAAATAGAATGAACATCAATGGAAGTTGGTATGCAATGGAGAACAAGTAATATGCACTACAATAAATGAGAATCAACGAATTGAATAAAAGATAGTTGGAAAAATGAACCTTTTCTTTTCTCCATCCATGGTTGTAAATATATAAAGTTTTTTCCTGCCCAAAATATATTACAAGCCACAAAATATTAAGAAATTGCATGGCCATAGCTAAATGATTTTGGTTTTCTATGGAAAAGTATCCAGATATACTTCTAGACATGGAAATATAATTTTGTAGTATCTTTGGTGTACATATCATATCTCAAGTACAAGAAAAATTGTATCGTGGTCACACCAGTCTGTGTAGAGGATAAAGAGGTTGTATTGTGATATGGGCACATTTCATCATATATGGTTAATAAGTGTGTTTTTCACATGTTTTATTTTAACAAAAAGACAACGAATATTGTACTTTCACATGTAGTTGTCCAATTATTTCTTATGCCACTATTTTGTATCATGTCAACACTGAAGTATCAACAAAATTTTACAGTAGAACAGGCGGGCACTGAATAGGCGCCATATCTCAACTTCGCCAGACATGACAAACAACATAACCATAGGTCCACTCGTGGGTGCAGGACCTGAACACCGCAAAGCACCAAAAAAAAAAAAAAACTCCACCTGTCGATGCATGACCCCAACCCTACAAAGCCGAAGTAAACAAAAGAAAACAACAAACAACAAATCAACGATAAAGAACGAACATTCCCAACTGCATCCCCAGGGCCCCAAACTCATAAACTTGAGCCAAACAACAACAAGCAACAATCGACAAACCAACAAACCAGCGAACAAGCAACAACCAGCGAACCAGTAAACAACATATGTATCTCCAACGATTACCAAACTGCATCTGAAGCACAAAAGGAACCAGAAACATATGATGAGCATGCCAGTAGAAATAAGAAAACATTCTTACTTGCAAACTGCAAACACTGAACAACAAAGAAGGAATAGAAAATGAAATTATGGCATCGAAACTTACTCCGAAATGATGAACAACAGAAGCGCAGGTCGAATTGTGGGTGCAACACCTGGACACCGCAAAGTAAAAAAAACCAGATCCAACTGCAAATTCAGGACCCCAACCCTGCAAAGTTGAAGTAAACAAAAACAAGCAACAAGCACCAATAAGTCCAACTGCAAGCGTAGGTCCCCAACCTTGCAAAGTTGAACCAAACAACAACAAGCAACAACCGACGAACCATCGAAGAAGAAGCACCCACCGAACCAGTAAACAATGTATGTAGCTTCAACGATGACCAAATTTCATTCCAATCTTAGAAGAAGTATGAAACATACAATGCCTATTCAATTGGCAGTGGACAACAATATTGTCCAAATTCACTGCAACATTGTATGGAAAAATTCGAGGAAAAATGTACTCCGAGAAGCCTATTTAGGTAAACATTTAAGACTATCAGGTTGTTTAAGGGCCTCACGGTATGCAAACATTTAATTTGTCATGCCTGTTTCAGGACCTCACGCTATGTAAACATTTAAGCTGTCAGGCATATTCAAGCACCTAAAAAAAAGTGTCAATGATCTGAACTTTCGGTATGCAAACATTTCAATACAAATACAAAGGAATAATAATAATAATAGTAATAGTAATAATAGTAAAAGGACATATTAATATGCAATCACTATAGTCCCTCTACGCATTTGGCAGGGACCAATAATAAAAAAACATTAAAAAACAACGTCCATGCTCAGAACTTTCGGTTTGTAAACATTTCAGTAAAAATGTAATAAAAATTAAAAAGGAGCATCTAAGCTCAAAACTTTGGATATCTACACATTTACAACATTGGGAACAATGAAGCTGACAATAAGACCTTGAATATATTCTCCAATGAGACGATGACATATAAGTTTTTTTTTTATATAAAAAATAATGTTTTTACTTCTATAGTATGAACAATACAGATGATGCAAAAATTTATAGTCAAATGACATATTAATATGGAGTCAACAAATTATCGATCACTATAGTCCCTCTGCACCTTTGACAAAAACTAAAAACGACTACCATAATTATTTCAATATTTCATGTATAATTATTGCATTTTCCTAGATTCATTAAATTAACAAAAAAGTTATATATACATAAATACATATCCATGCATCCATTCATTAATAGATAAAGGGTACACACAAGAGGGTAGATTGTATTCCAATATTTCATGTATAATTATTCCATTTTCCTAAATTCATTAGGATAGAAAAGAGGTTATGTATACATAGATGCATGCCCATGCATGGAAGATAACATTTTAGAATTCATTAATAGATAAAGGGGACACACAAGAGGGTAGATTGTATTTTTATTGATGTGAAAACGGTTATCAAGGTTTTATGTTTGGAATTTTCTAATTATGTGTTACAATAATTTTAAGATTTATTAATACATAAAAAGGATTAATAGATAAAGAGGATACATAAAAGGATAGATCACATTTTAGATTGTATTTTTTTATTGATGTGAAAATGGTTAGGAAGATTTTATGTTTGGAATTTTATAATCATGTGTTACAATAATTTTAGGATTTATTAATACATAAAAAGGATTAATAGATAAAGAGGATACATAAAAGGGTTGATCACTTTTTTTTTTTTAATTGATATCAAAATGATTAGGAAGATTTTGTGTTTTGAATTTTATAATTATGTGTTACTATAACTACGATCTAGGATTTATTTTCTATAAGCGAAAGATTTATTTTCTATAATCGAATTGTTAATGTAGATTAAAACTACGATCCTATTTGAAAAAAAAAACCTAGCTTTCTTGTAGACGATCCCATGGGACTAAATGGAAAAAAACAATAAATAATAATATTGTAAATGGAAGAATCATAAGTTTTGGTATCAAATCAATTCATTTCTAATTATTTAAATTTATATACAATATTTTGTGTGAATTTATAATAATTTTAATATTATTGATTTTATAAATACAATTTAATTATGGATATTTATTTTATAATTATAATGTATGTATTTTAAAACTTTAATATTACTGTAGGACAATATCAAGGCATTCAATTTTATAGGATAATAGTGGATGTGTTTTTTCATTTTTTTTTTTTTTAAGGGTACAATAGTAAATAGTAATTAGAGTTAAAATTAATGATTTTTCTTATTATATTTTTTTTTTCTTATATTAATGTGTCAATATATTTTGGCTTTGAATTAAAGGATTGGAGGGGTTAATCATTGATTAGCATTTAGGGGCATCAGTAGGTTAGTGATTAAAGGTTAGGTTGAATATGGATTAGTTAATGCAATATGGGCTAGGTTACTAATACGCTCATAAATTAAATGCACCTAACTTACCCCACTAATATATGTAACTTACATAACCCACTAATCTAACCAACTTATCTTTCCAACCTACATAGCCTATTAACCCACCTAACCAACAACCTAAAATACTAGCTTAACCCTTCAAACCTACCTAACCTATCTTACCTACCTAAAATACCCCACTAAACTAACCTTCCTAGCCCATATAGTTCACTAACCTACCCAACCCACCTATCCTCTAATGTACCCCACTAACCTACTTAACCGTCTAATCCACTAACCCACCTAACCTACTAACTTATTATCCCACTAGCTCACATAGCCTATCCTAACCTACTAACCTAACTAACACATGTAGTTCATGCATAAACCTTGTAAGTTAAACCAAACACTACTAATATGCTGAGGAGGACTCCCTAAGGTTCCTATGAGATGATATAAGGATGATATAGAGACACTACTAAGATACCCCTTAGATGTCATCGTGACCAAAAGAGATGATAATGTGATATTATATAACAATGCATGAATATATCATTGAGATGCTAGAATGATGCTACAAAACGCTACTAAGACATCAGATAGACACTCAAATATGAAGATGTGACGTTAGGACACTATAGAAATGGGAAAAAATGGCTCCCCTTTGAGAAGGACAGAAATGTTGGATGCAAAATAACCATCTTGTGGTAGTGGAAGTGACATCCAACTTTTGACCATGTTAACAAAGACCCCGTGATTTTTTGATACTTACATATGAGGACTCCATGTCATTGAATACATGTTAGGTTCAACTATTATTGATGTGAATGTCAACAATTGAGTGATTGATGGTTCAAAGAACAATGGAAGTTAGAATAGTAGAGGCAATTCGAATTCCCTATAATTTGTTCAAATGTAAATTTGGACCAATGAGGAAAAAACAAAGGAAGTGGCTTAGGATAGTTCAATGTTTAATAATGGAAGTTTTGCAATTGAACAAGTTCCATCTCTTTAATTTAATGTGAATAATAGTTGGTAAACAAGCATGGTTAACCATTTGAAGAGGAAATTTGGGTAGAGAGACAAAGACCTCTCCAAATTTAGCATTGCAAGTTTGTAATAAGGCCCAATAGATTTGGCCATTTGAGTTTCAATAAACATTGCTTCAAATTTCTTTCTTGTTTTCTGCAATTTTGTTCATGTTGGTCGTTTTTGTTGTGTACTTTGATTCATAGACCTTAGACACTTTATCATGATTGTACCTTTAAATAATTGGGTTAACATAAAAAAATTTCATTATTTCTTTTAGATTTCTTTCCAATCCATTATAATTATAGCTAATGTAGTTACCATGAATTCCAAAAACCTTGCAACCACCAATTGTATTAAGTGGATACATTGTTTTCCATAGCAAATCTAAATTGTTAGATTTGTGATACAACGTGAACCTGATCGTCGGGTTATAAGCTAAATCTACCTACATAAAAGAGTGAGACGTTGAATCCATAACAACATCACAATGCTCAACAAGAAAGTTGGATATCTAAATTGATACATCATATTGCAATTGCATTACATTCATTTTTAACACTATTTCTAAGAGTATCTTCTTTGTTGACCACCATCCTTTAAGCTTATCATGTATAACAAAAATCAAAGAAACACACAATTTCAATTAAACTTAATATAATATAAATTGCTACCTATAACACATGTAGAATGTTTGGTATAAAACTTACAACTTATATTTACACTTTTTATTTTAATTAATTATTGAAAAAAATCTTATTACAATTTCTTTGCATACTACACATCATCATTTAAATATAATTCTTATCCATAAAACCCCAAGAATTTTATCATTTCTTTGCACACTACACATAATAATTTAAATATAATTCTTATCCATAAAACCCCAAGAATTTTACCATTCCTCCTCATCCATGTTAACAGGGCATCACATTCCATGATTTAACCCAAAATTTTACCATTCCTCCTCGTCCACGTTAACAAAAAGTCATCACATTCCATGATTTAACCTTTTAGTTTTGAGCATCAACGAGTATTTTATAATTTTTTCTTAACATGTGTACTTGTCAAAACATAAACTTCGATAATTATGGAGTTAATKATGAATTGMAAATATACTATTTTATAGGTTGCTCAAACTTCGATAATTATGGAGTTAATTATGAATTGCAAATATAGGTTGCTCTACTTGTTAGACATTCTTACTCTTTATATATAAAAGTTAGACATTCTTACTCTTTATATATAAAAAAATAAAATGGGTAGAACTATTCCAAAACAAATGAATTGTATTCTACCATGGGAATATAAACCTACTTCGTGTTGTTGGAAAAATGGGATGGCAAAGAAACTAAACACACAAAGAGCCCTAAAATCCCTTTGTGGATGAGCTTACTTTATATGTTTATCATAATTATTGTTAATCGAAAGCCGAATCTTGGTAGAACACAAGGCTCTATATTTCTTGTTCAGGAGGACACGTGTATCTTCAAGAACTAAATTTGTTTTCAGATTGTAAAACGCGGAAATAACTTAACGGCAAATAACTGTCAGTATCCGTATTTATTTTTTGCCATATGATTCCGTCCGAGTTTGACACCGTCCAGCGGAAGGGTAAACCGTGGCGCTCATTTACAGCTTGGTACGTTCACGAAGTCCCCG
>JASDQU010228651.1:0-17096 GCA_032191745.1 Picea mariana | reverse complement strand
TGATTTATAGGTCTTTTACTTCCAGCCGTGTTTATACCCCATAAGTATGTACACTCTTCCACGCAGGGGAGTGCAGAGGGGGGGTACCCCCTCTGTGGGGTTCGGGGGGGCTATCCCCCTGGCTGGGGGGTCTAGGGGAAAGCGGGGGTTCGGGGGCGAAGCCCCTGAAGAAAAAATTGCCTTATAAAAGTATATTGTAATTTCATTGTAAATATGGACCGTTCATTATAAGGTCACAGATCTAACGTTAGAGATTATGTTAGGGTTTTTTACCCTAGAAGGCAACCCTCTTTTATGAGGGAAATGTATTGCGGCTATGGTTGATGGTGAATATTTTATTCTGAGAGAGGAGGCTGTGAGAGAAAGAAGAGGAAGTTATAGCAGGTTTTGTTGTAGGTTGTATCCTTCATTTGCTGGATAATAATAAAGGAAGGACCTGGCAATTTCTCTGGTGGACGTAGCCCACACCGGGTGAACCACGTAAATCTGTGTGTCTCTTGTATTGTGTGTCTTCTGTGTTTTGTTTCTGCATTTGTTTTATTTTATTGCTCCGCGGTCCTATTTTTCTAACACCGTGCCCTGCAAATAGCATGGAGAGTTCCGTGATCATTCTGACCGACCGTCGTTCGATTGCATACATAGCCAGTTTTATGGACATGGCTTGGCAGATAAGTGGTATTGAACTATTGTGTATACATTAGCATTTTCAAATTAGTTTTCCTTAAAGGAAGGGCTCCTAGACAAAAGACATTGAAATTTATCAAATTATAGGTTTCCTGGACAACATAAATTAAACATAGGAAATATCTAATTTTATAAAGTAGATATATAAAGCATGCACAGAGCCCTTGTCCCATAGTTAGGCAGTTTTTGCATCGCGGGTTCTCGGGGTGGGCGGATAAAAATTGAGAATCAGAGAGTTCCCTGATATACAAATTAACCATCGGACTTGCAGACTATTTGAATTTGAAGGCCGTCATGTCCAAAAAAATTAGCATTGTCGAAATAGTTTACTTTACGTATGTCGTTTTACATACCCTGGTGGACAAAAAAACACACAAAAAAAATAGTAAGCATTTTTTGGATTGTGGGTTATCGGGGTTGCGGGCTCTAACTTCAGCCACTATTGTTCTATGTCCTACAAATAGCACGGATAGTTCCGCGATATACACATAGACAATCGGACTTGCGGACTATTTGAATTTCAAGGGCTCATGTGCAAAAAAAATAGCATTCTCAAATTACTTTTCTTTACGTACGTTCTACATACGCTCGTCGACAAAAACAAAAAAATAGTAGTAACGTCTGTTACATAGGGCTCCATCCCCTCTACATTCAGTGCTTCCCAATACACATTAAATATGCTTTCAAAAGTCAGAATCGACCAGACAGGTTCAAAAAGATGGGCTTTAATAACTGGAAAGCTCAAGGACATTTCTCATTAAAATAAATAGACAGGCTAATATTCAACCCTTCCTTGTTTTTGATTTTGAACAAGCAGGGAAAGCTGAAGACTCAAACACAACGTAGTTCCGCGGTTATTAGATACTCAATTCACATTCTTGCTATGGATTCTGCCAATGAGTTGTCCATCATATATGACCTTCCTTCTAGGTTGTCAGATGTTTTTTCCCCTTTACTCAAATAATAAAAATTTCATTGAATTTGAAGAACATTGAGTACTAAAGTGCCTTACCTATGAAAATGCCTTTTTGCCTGTATTTTGAATTTGCAATTTATTTATTTTTATTTTTTTTGCTTCTGCAGTTTTAATTTTCTTAAAATCTTCAACATAGTTCACGAACGTGTCGCCCATAGAGGACTTGACTTCATGTCACTCTTTAATATTGTGCATTTCGAAATGATGGGCTTTAATAACTGAAAAGCTCGAGGACAATTCCCATTAAAATGAATAGACAGGCGAATATTATGGGATCTGGTAATTTCTTTTTTCCTGCATAGCTTTAGCATAGTTCACAAACGTGTCACCCACAGAGGCCTTCGCGTCATGTCCCTCTTTAATATTGTGCATTTCTAAATGATGGGATTTAATAACCGGAAAGCTCAAGGACATCTGCCATTAAAATGAATAGACAGTTGAATATTATGGGATCTGGTAATTTCTTTTTGCCTACATTTTGAATTTGCGAAAATACTTTTTTTTTTTGCTTGTGCAATTTTAGTTTTCTTAAAAGCTTCAGCATAGTTCACGAACGTGTCACCTACATAGGCCTTGACATCATGTCCCTCTTTAATATTGTGCATATCTTAGAGGTAAGATTTGAGAATCTGCTCGGATATGGGAATTTTAATACGTGCAGCTAGTCACTATTCAATGTACATATTAAAAAAGATTGGCATTAATAACTGAAAATATCGAGAACATCTGTCATTAAAACGAATCAACAAAAAATGTACGGAAGACCATCCAGGCTTGCTTTTAAATACTTATTTCCATTTCTCTCTATCATCAAAGAGTTTCACTTTAGGGTGCCTTTGTTCTAATGTTCTTAGTCATGGACATGTAAAACAACTTAGAGATGTGATTGAGGGGCAGATGAAAGAAGAGAGACAGGTTTTATGTGACGTTATCTTTGAGTAAAAAAAAACTCTTTTATACAAGAGAAACTCAAAGAGGACAAAAAAAAAAGAACAAGTATGTTTCGTGTTCTCCCTGTGTTCGATTCTTTGGTTGGTTGAAAAGGCTGCCTGGAAATTTATTTGTTGAACTTCTTTGTTTTGTTGCTGGGAATTGCAATGGATTTTTAGGTCACCTGCAAGATAGTTCTTCGTTTAAGTATATAGCTTCTTCCAAAAACACAGATTTGGCCACTGTATCAAATTATAGAGATCACACAAGTATTTGTCTTCCTCGGAGGTTGGTAACAGAATCTGTATGGGTGGATAAAATGACATATTATCACTACAAGAGTTTCTATTTCATAGTTTGATGACCTGCATATGGCTCTTGTAGTCGAATTGATAGAAATCCATGTTCTTTGTCAAAGTTTGTTTGGTTTCCTCTGGATGTAGTTGCAGAGTCCACATATTAGGCATCACATCCGAATATTTCAGACCTTTCTGTGGGTCTCCATACCTCCCCCACTATGAGGAAAGATATATTCTGATGCCATCTGCAACATTTGATACACTTTCCAGACCTATGCTGGTGCATTCTGCAGCATTTGATGCACTTGCCACACCTCAGCTACTCGAAGAAGTTATGTACCTCAACAGATTTTCATTTTTCATCTGGGTTGGACGAATCTTTCAATTTACTATAATAAAGCAAAGAAGTTCCACATACAAATCCTCAAGCAGGCTTTTCAACCAAACAGACGATCGAATACAGGGAGAATACCAGTCACTATATACTTGAATTTGTTTCCCCTGCCTTAACTGTTGTGACATAAAACAACTTTGTTCACTTTGAAATCGGCCTGAATCGCATTTCTAAGTTGTCTCGGATGTGAATGCTCAGGAACATTGCAAATTAAACACCTTAAACCCCAACTTTTCGATGATAGAAGGAAATTAATACTTGACAAAGAATGGAATGTTGAATAAGCAACCATTGCAAGCAAGCCATATCTAGAAGAAACAAGGTATTCAAAAATTTGGGATAGATGTACTTCGCAACACCGATTAAGTAGAAAACCCAAAATTGATATTCAACTCGTTTTTACGAATAAAGAGTTTGAACTTCAAGAAAAGTGTGAAGAAGATTCATCAATGTACGTATCTTTAATTGGTCGACGACAGGCAAAATCGCAATCATTGTTGTAAATAGCCTCAACTGTATTTTGTAACACACCTTATTTGAATATAGAATAATTTTGGTTTATTTCTTAATAGTATTTTCCAATTTCTGGTATTTGTTTTAATTGTATTTTGTACCTTCTTCCCCTATGTTGTTAAACATGAAGGACAAGCTTTTGTTTCTGCTGCTCACTACTTCAATCTAAATAAAACCTGGTCTATTCTTTCTTTACATTTTACATTAAAAAATACTTTTTCATAGGCCATACTTATGTGGCGTAGGCTCTGTATTTAAAGAAAGAAATTGGAGGACGTGTTCTGCTCCCATTCTTCGGGTTCTGTAAATAGAATGAATTCATGAGTTACAACAAGGCAGTTGAAATATTGACGCAATGTTCTTGTGAATTATTTTGGATATATTGCAGCTTGTTCTATTTGATAATACCCGTGCATATATACTAATATCAGTACTATTGGAAAAAATACAGAAAACTTCCTCTTTGGCAAAGATTAGGCAGTTATGTTTGGGTTTGCGGTATTAAACAAATATGTCCATTGTTTCGTCATATACATCTTGCAGCCTAGGAACTTCCGTAGTTTGCAATTTATGCTTTAATTACTTAAAGTCACAACAAATTTTGATTGCCTTTAATTTAATTTAGATATTGATGTTTATGGAGAGCCACCATTTGCTGATGTCATTGCAACGAATACAAGATGAATAGATGATAAGGAACTTATGTTGTTGAGAACACAATGCAAATTCATGTTTCTTGTTGCGCTATGTACATCTTGCAGTCAAAATTTTTCTGGTTTCAACGAAATTTGCGAGCCGAAGAGCATCTTGCAAATTGGGAGATCATTTGCATTTGAAACGGAAACAATCCATTAATATATATTATTATGAATACTATTCAGATAAATACGAAAACTTTCTCCATTGATAGATACTAGTATGAATACTATTGAAATAGATATCAAAACTTTGTCCTGGCCAATAATTAGCCAGTTATCTAGACATCAAGCCCCTGGTTTGCAGTATCCAGCACCTATGTCCCTTGTTTCGTCATATACATGTTGTAGGCAAAGAACTTTAGTGATGTGCACTTAATTCTTTTACTAGTGAGAAGCCAGAAGAGGATCGAAAACATTGCCATTAATAAACAGAAAAAAAAAGGTTTTCCCAACTCTCAAATACTTATCTCTTTTCCCAATTTTCCTTTCCCGTCCATTACGGCTTTCTGGTTTTATAGTTAGTCATCTTTCTATGTACAGCGGGATGACATGTCTTCATCTCCATCTATATCCTCACAAGACGGATCCGACCGACCATTGTTCCATTCCATACTTAGCCAATTTTATGCCCGCCACTACGGGGCCGACGCTTGTGAGCCCAGCTGCTTATCGTTCCGCTATATACATCTTGCACTGAAAACATATGTGATCTACAATTCTACGGCAGGTTCCTCATATACATTAACTTCGTTCAAAGTATCTGTTGTTGATTTTCATCCCTAGAAACTTCGCGTCCTTCCTGACATACATCAACAATGGTCTTACCAGTGACAAGTGGACATAGTGGTACAAAAGATACTTCCATGATCTGCAATTCATGCCTTAACATCTCCATATATATATCCTTGCACGAAGGATCTAACCGACCGTTGTTCCTTTTCATACTTAGCCAATTATATGCCCGTTGTTGCGGGGATGGCGCTTGCGAAATGAGCTTCTTATCGTTCCACTATATACATCTTGCACTCAAAACATTCATGATCTACAATTCCACCGCAGGTTCCTTGTATACATTAAGTTCGTTCAAAGTATTTGTTGTTTCTTTCCATCCCCAACAACTTCACGTCCTTCCTGATATACATCAACAATGCTCTTACTAGTGGAAAGTGGACGCAGTGGTACGAAAGATACTTTCGTGATCTGCACTTTATGTGTTAACTAGTGAGAACTCAGCAAGGATTCGCAAGCATTTTCATTAATAAGCAAACATTAGATGGTGTTCTATGTGATACTTGGTTCTTTTTCCCTTCTCTTCTTCCTATACTGTATTATCTAGAATTCCACTGCGAACTTCTCCGTCCTTTTTCCCTTATTTTCTTCCTGTGTATTATGGGACTATAAAATACAGACATGATATTTTATTGAACATGTACAAATTCTGCATTCCATACCTAGAGACATTTTCGATCGCAAGTTCTCGGTCGGGCGGGCAGGCTCAAAATTGGGCCTCCATTGTTCTGTGCCCTACAAATAGCACCCCGAGTTCCGCGATATACAAATTGACAATTGCACCTGCGGACTCGCTAACTCAACATTGCACTTCTATTGTTCTGTGTCCTCCAAACAACGCTTCCAGTTCCACGATATATAAATTGACACATGGAGTGTAGGACTGGTGGGGTGGAGATTGCCATTGTTTACGGATGCTAATCCATATGAAGTATCTAACAGTATCTAAAAAATTATTTTATTTTTTATTTTTTCCCTGTATAACAGTATCTAAAAAATTATTTTGAATACTAAAATAGCTCTTAGTAGTGACAACTAGACACAGAGGTATGAATCAGTTGGGATTGCACTCTCCGCAATATACAAATTGACTACCAGATTCTGACATCGTTCGCTCTTCCATGTTACAGATTATGCATTCCAATGTTTGGAGCAATACAATTAGAAGGTCAGAGCCTCACCTCCTTTGCAGACAATTTCTCAGCCTATTTTGGATCCTCCTGTTTCCCGGTTCACGAAATATGTAGCTCCAGCATTGGCGGGTTGACATGTGTTTATCTCCATCTATATAATCAGACAATGAATTCGACTGACCGTTGTTGCTTTCGATATGTTTCTCCATTATATACATATTCCACTCTAAATTTTCGTGATCTACAATTCCACTGCTAACTACTCCATTCTTTTTCTCTTTTTTTTCTTCTCGTGTATTATGGGGCTATAAACTATGGGCATGATATCTTATAGAGCATGTACTAATTCCCATGATATTTTATAGAGCATGTACAAATTTCGCATTCGATATCTAGCGACATTTTGGATCACGTGTTCTCAGGCAGATGGGCGGGCTCAAAATTGGACCTCCATTGTTTTGTGGCCTACAAATAGCACCCACAGTTCCATGATATACAAATTGACAAGTGAACCTGCGGAGTGGCTGACTCAACATTGCACTTCCATTGTTTTGTGTCCTCCAAACAATGCTCGCAGTTCCACGATATACAAATTGACACATAGAATGCAGCACTGGCAGGGTGGAGATTTCCATTGTTTACGGATGCTAGTCCCAATGAACTATCTAACAGTATCTAAAAAATTATTTTGAATACTAAATTAGCTCTTAGTACTGACAACTGGACACAGAGGTACGAAACAGTTTGGATTACACTCTTCGCAATATACAAATTGACTACCAGATTTTGACATCGTCCATTCTTCCCTGTTACAAATTATGCATTCAAATGTTTGGAGTGATACAATTAGAAGGATCGGGCCTCGCCTCCTTTGCAGACACCTTCTCACCCTATTTTGGATTCTCCTGTTGCTAGGTTCACAAAATCTACAATTCCAACGCAGTCACTCTACCAATGCTCACAAATGTTTCAAAGTATCTCTCACTGCCTTCCATCCCCACTAACTTCTTATGCTTCTGGATGTCCTACCATATCCTCTTTTCTGTTACACATATTTCACTCAAAAATTTCTGAGACATACAATTTTACCCTTGCGCCCTCACCCTCAACGCTTGTACGTTGTAACCCTATTTTGTAGCTGTCTTTTTTCCCCTTCCCGCGACCTTCGTACTTTCTTACTATGCGATTAGAAACCTTTCATGTTAACAACTGACCATGCAGGAACCGTCAACATTTTCATTAATGGTCGAAAACCTCGAGGAGATCTCCCATTATTACACATTAAACCAAGATGTGCGGAGAGTAATTTTTTCCCTTCCGATTGTTCATCTCCAACATGCGTCCTCGTGTTGGTCCGCTCAAGAAATCTACAATGCTTAATCGCTCATTGCAATATCCAACATGTTGGCATTTCTATGTATGCAATTAGTATTTTTTAATGTTAACAACGCATCATGCAACAACCATCCAAATTTTCATTAATCAACGAAAGTCTCGAGGACATCTCCCATTCACACGCTTTCGACAAAAAATTGTGCAGGCTCATTTCATTCATCGGCTGGAACAAATAAACGTTCTTCTAGACTTATGGCACTAAGTTAATAGTATTTTTGTGGAGATACAGTAAATATGTTCGCACAAGAGGACCAGAGCTTTCAGTGTTCCAGGGCATACTTTTACTATTCATCCCATTCCGGCCAAAATGAAGTGATTTGGACCTCTGGAATCTCTCGTGCAGGCTGCATTCCTGAGGTTTTTGACTCTAAGAAGGTGGTCTCTTGGTGCATCGAAAAATATATTCTAGGCCAAAGAATTATTCTACTGTGCGACCATTCTCCTGTTTCTTTGTCACCTCGGCTCTTCCACGAGATGTTAAAATTTCTGAACCCAACATTGATGTTCAGAGGACAAGACTGCAAACAGTTTCTAGAAAAACATCATAACGAGTTGGACATCTTAGCGGACTTCCTCGAAGACCTGACAACAGTTCCTGAAGATATCACAAGGTTGCAGGTAATTTTCTTTAGAAATCCATTCCGGGAAATTACTTGGTTGGTTACAAGAATAACAGGACATGCATCCACATCAAGAATTTCGCATATAATTATTTATATTTTGTATTTCACAGTCAAGGAAAAATACATTTTTGATTGGGGGAGGATAATTTTGATTGATCTCTGCTCCCAGTTGTCATGATTCAAAGAATCGAATAAATTTTATACGTCATCCTACTTGATTTTCGCAATTCTATATTGTTGCCCGTTTCCAAAACTTTCTCTTTCCAATGAAATAAATTGTGGATTTGACCCAGTAACATTCTGGCATGAGGCCCTATGGAGACACAAGGCCTCCCATTATTTTTATGAAGCTTTTAATGGCTTTGTCTCAGTTTTCAAAGATTTACTGTTAGGCAAGAATGCTCCACGGATGTCTGAACAGGCAACCAAGTTTTTGAACAGGAAGGGCACACTTGAGCAAGAGGAAAATCCTGCCTTCCTTCCATGCCACATCATGGACAAGATGTTTGTAGCAGAAATATCAAGGCAATACAACCACTGGTTGCATTTTTTTCATGACAAGAAAAAAAACAGTTCATTCCTTTGCCCTGGAAAGTCAGAGACTTCGTGTGTAGAAACATCAATAATATTGACGATTTTTCTGTCCATTTCAAGAAATTGAGCCTAACGTACGCTAAAATGCTAAAAGGGTTCGACCCTAATGGATTTTTTAGAGAACATTTACTGGGTGTTGGATTTAACACCTCTTTTATCCATACACACCTGACCTAAGACAGGAACAGTGTCGACAACAATCTTGCTTTTGTTGATTGCGACACAGAGAGATTGCAAAGCTCCACTAAATTGTACAGACAACATGGAAAAGTATCCGGTGAGAAGAGTGCCCAGTCCCCCATCAACACTCCCAAGAGCATGACATCACGGAGCATCACTTCGACGGTCCACCCCAGTAAGAAAGCAACCCAGAAATATTCGAACGGAGGAGGAGATAAGAACCATCCTCACATAAATATTGATATTTCTCACAAAATTCCACTGATGAAGAAGAGAAAAAACAATGCAGGGTAGGCGGAGGAACCCCAAATTGAAAGTGGAAAACTGCAACTTGAAATTGAAGTTGAGCACATGCAGAAAATTGGGTCGTCTGAGGTGAAAATATCGGACGTCGACTTTTTTGACATAGATGAATCCTTCATAATCCAGAGTGCTATTTTTGATAGCCAATCTAAAATTCTGGTCATTGAAAAGAGAGATGTAACAAACAGGAAAGGCAAATCTCACGCAGAGATTAACTTTAGCGAAATTTCGTCGTCCCAAATCTGCCAATTTCACCAGGGAACCGATGACATTCTTCATGATTCCATTCGAGGAATTGAGACAAAAAATTCCAATATGAAACAACACCTCAACGAAGGATTTTCCTTGCAACTCTAGAATTTGCCAGTCATTTGGCAAAAATCGTGCCTGCTACCACTACAACGAAGATGAAAGTATCCTCTACCCTCCTTGCATGCTCTAGAGCCCTTGTAGAGAATAACATCAACAAAAGAATGCAGCTAGTTACTGAAGCCTGGGAAACATCGCAAAATTTAGTTTCCTTCGGAAAGAAGGCCAATGATTTGTTGGAACAATTGGAGATGAATTTAAAAAATGAACATCTTTTCTGTGATCAGGTACTGGCCCCTTTTGCCAAATATGCCGACAACACATCAAAATTGCAAAGAAGACATGAGAAACTCCCCTCGCCAAAGCGAACCAAAATAGTAAAAGCATGCTGGAAAAAGAAAGTTGACAACCTACAACTCATTGTCAAGTCATGTAAACAAGTCATATCAGAAAAGGAATAGTTATTCACAAGCCTGCTCCAGCTGGACTTAGCCGGAACTACCAACGAGGTTCAAGATCCTAACTTAATTCTCAAATCCTTGTCAGTCACCAAAGAATCCTTCAAGGAACAAGTTGATATTTTAAAGGGGTTGTCTTTCAAAAATTTTTACAGAATACTTGAACATCGTCTAGATGAGCATGAGCGTTGGGTACTAGACTATGCCTCACACAATGAAGAAATTGAATAGATTCTGCATAGTATTTCAATGGATCTAAGGAAATTAGAAAATAAACTTTATGACATAGAAATCTGAGATGAAACCAACACATCCCCCATGAAAAGCTACATCGAAGAATGGTTCCAAGAGATAATGGACAACCTCGTCTAGGAAGGGAAACAACCAGTCAACAGGACTACAATGCCCATCGACGACAGCAAAAAAAATGCATCGGCTTCATAGTAAGTTTATATTGCCATCTTGTTTTGTTTATCAATCCAGTTTAAGTCTATGCTGTCATCTTCTCTTCTTTATCAATTCACTTATGTCCTCTTTCAATAGAAAACTGTAACCAAACACTCTTAACTTCCAATTTCTTCTTTTCAGGTCTTCCTCTCTACCATCGTGCACTTCTTTCAACGTTCCTAATTCTTGTACTTATTTATTTTTATGGTCTGCGGGAGCCCCAATCCCAGTCTATATGACAAACGCATTTAAATTTCCAGAAACATGTAACAAACATTATTATTTTTTGATAAATTCCAAAGAAAACTGATTTGACAATGCCCTTATTGTATACTAAATTTTGGGTTTCCAGGAACCTTTCTTGTTTGTTCCAAATAAAACTAATTCGGATATGCTACATTTCTTGTCTACTATTGTATGCTAATTTTTTGGTCTTCAATGACATTGATGTTTTAAATGTTGATGTAATTTCCAAAGATATGTAACAGACATTATTTATTTTATAATAAGTTTGTATAGTTTGTGACGTCGCTTCTCAATTTGTATATCGCGGAACTCTCGATGTTGTTTGTAGGGAACGGAACAACAGAGACCCATTTTTGAAACCACCAGCCCGAGAACCCGCGATCCAAAAACTGACAAAGAATGGAATGACTGCTCCCTGCATGATCTATAAAACGTGTACAAAGAAAACTAATTCGGCAATGCTATATCTTTTTTGTCCAAGAAAATCCTTAGTTTTAAAGCAAGCTAATTCGGGAAAACGTTATTACTATTCTATTGTATAACAGACATTAATTTTTTGTAAATTTCTATAGTATGCAACTCCGCCTATAATTTTGTATATCATAGAACTGTCGATGCTATTTGTAGGCCACAGAACATCAGAGACTCAATTTTGAACCTGCCAATTTCCAGAAACATGTAACAAACATTATTAATTTTTGATAAATTACAAAGAAAACTGATTCGAAAATGCCCTTATTGTATACTAAATTTTGGGTTTCCAGGAACCTTTCTTGTTTGTTCCAAATAAAACTAATTTGGATATGCTACATTTCTTGTCTCCTATTGTATGCTAATTTTTTGGTCTTTAACGACGTTGATGTAATTTCCAGAGATATGTAACAGACACAACGCCGCTTGTCAATTTCTATATTGCAGAACTCTCGATGTTGTTTGTAGGGCACGAAACAACAGAGACCCATTTTTGAAACCACCAGCCTGAGAACCTGCGATCCAAAAACTGGCGGAGTATGGAATGACCTCTCCCTGCATGCTCTATAAAATGTGTGCAAAGAAAACTAATTCGGCAATGCTATATATTTTTGTCCAAGAAAAGCCTTAGTTTTAAATAAAACTAAACTCCGCTTGTCATTTTGTATATCGCAGAACTGTCGGTGTTATTTGTAGGCCACGGAACATCAGAGGCCCAATTTTGAACCCGCCAGCCCGAGAACCCGCGATCCAAAAACTGGCTAAGTATGCAATGAGGGCTCCCTACATCCTCTATAAAATCTCTTCCCCATACTTTATAAAAGTAGAAATTTCGTATGTATAAAACTAAATATCTACTTTATACAAGTACATATTTCGTATGTATAATTTTTTTATTTGTGATGAATTTCTATAGTCCGCAACTCCACTCCTCTATTTCTGTATCGTAGATAACATCAGAGGCCCAATTTCTGTATCGCACAACTATCGGTGCTTTTTGTATATCGCCAGCCTGACAACCCGTGATCCATTACAAAAGTACATATTTCCTATGTATAAAAGTATTTCAATGTATTTCAACTTTCTAGCCACGTGTATGTACTAGGTCGCATTTACTCCCATCCCAACCTGGCAGGGACTCCACTGCCATACAGCCTTGTTCTAAATCGTAGTTTGTGGATGAACATTTAAATGTGGATTACTTGGCATTGTTTTATGAGACTATTCTACTTGTGATTCTCGCATGACCAAGAGGGGTGAAATTTGGGTATGGTTTGTTGACAGCATAAAACAACTTAAAACATACTTTTGTTAACTATTTCTAATTAACATAAGCAATTAACATTGTTGAACATGGAATATTACATTGAAATAGATATGTCTCACATATTATGAAGGTATCCTTTGGCTAAGCAATGATAAGTGACAATTGAGGCTATCTACACTAAAGTTGTTAAGAGTTTACACTTAACCCTGATTATATTAAACATCTCACTGGTATAGTCACACTAACCCCATGAGGGTGAACACGTACTTAATTATATTAGACTTCTCACTGGCATAGTCACACTAACCCATGAGAGGTGAACATGTACCTCATGAATTTAAAGATCATGGTAGGGTATAACAACACCATATTTTACCAATCTTTATCAACCTAAACAAATACATATTAGAAGTAAACATGATCAGTTTGAGTATAAATTATTTCAAATCATTAAACTTTATGATGTATTTTAATATATATCAATATGAGAAAGCTCCTTATAAGAAAGTGTTAGGAATTAATCATATCTACAAAGATTAATACTTGCATGTTCATGAAGGTGTCTACCACCATTCTAATTTAATGGGTATGATGGTTTCTGTTAATCAACAATCTTTTTGTGAAAACATATTTAACCACATTTTTAAAAATAAAACTAAAACGATGTAAAATTATAGCACTACTTTACTTTCACTCATTCAATTATTTTATTATAAAAATTTAAATAATTAAATAAGACAAAAATAAATAAATTAACATATATGACTAAATATAAAAGGAAAGTTCAAAAATGAAAATGTATCGTGAAGAAAGGCATAGTTTCTCTACTTTTAAAATGGTATTGATTTGCAAAAAGAAATAATTATGATATTTCATGATACATATGTTATTTTCGTAGACTTTAGCAGTTAAATCGTTGTGCGGAGGGGGTCCCTTGTCCCACAAACAAGGGGGTCTCATACACCAATGTGGTGTCTATCTTAGACATGACCTTAAAAATAGATGATTGTTATTTTTTATTTTTATTTTCAAATAAAAAAGTGTTAAAAGCGTAAACAACTCATTTTTTGACTTTCTCAAAGGATTGAAGGGCAATTTTATAGGTTTTTTCTAAACATTCATTGTTTAATGGTTGTGTTGACTTGGAGATACTTGTTTTTCTTTTTTTTAAAGTGAATATGATTTATATTTTTTTTTAAATATAGTTGAATTGGTGAGCGAGATAATATTATAAATTTGAAGTTTTTTTGAATTTAAAAAACATCTTCTTTTACCTACCAATAGATTTAATGTAATAGTTGTTTATGGATTTAATTGCAAAATTGATCAGAGTATACTCTATAAAAAGTGCCTAGGTATAAAGTAAATTTACATAACATAGCCAATTATAAACTTAGTAAAAAACATGCTTTCTCATAGCATCATCTTGGGCCTAGTTGGAAGGAGGAGAGGCATGTTTGTTTAAGTCCATCGTCTCCTTGATTTGATGCACTATTTATTCTTCCTTGTCTTTTATAGGAATCAAACCCACTAAAGTGTCCATATTGGATGTTGTAGATGTAAATCCTTTGTTGTGATCGATGACCATGGTTTGAAGCATGGCACATTCTTCCTTTAGTCCTTGAATTCATTTTTTATACTATACTAGGGTGTCAACCATTATGATTTCATTCTAAGAAACATGTTGATGTTCAAAATCATGAACTTTAGAAGTGATATAGAAAATGGAAGTCTTGGTCCCATTTGTGATGTCCTAATGGCATCAAAGAACCTTGCATATTTCTTTAATGTATCTTTGGCAAGTGGGTTGATGTCTATACCATCTATGTTTCTATCTTGCACAAATTGATGGTTCAAATCCCAATCTGAACTCATCATATATCCTTCCTATCACGCCAAACCACTCCTACAAAGGATACCAATATTGTTCCTACTAGAAACCAAGAAATCCCAGGTTGAAAGGGGAAATCCACTCTCCAAATAACGTTTTTAGATAACAAAGCAAGCACTAAAACTTGTTTGAACTAGGGGGCAAGAAAAATCCCCAAGCATTAAACAAGTTCCACTAGACCAAGCAAGACCATAGGACCAAAACATTTGAGTTATACTGAAAGACCCAAATTCCACAATAATTCCAACTAAAAAGAAATCTAGAGTGGTATCTTTACCTAAAACATAGAAAACAATTAAATCAAAGCTTGCAGTCCTTGGAGGAGCAAGCCTGTAATCCCAAAAGTAGACCCAAGTTTGAAACTCGATTATAACTACACTCCATAAACATTAATGATGGGATGCCTAATTTCACTGAGGTGAGCTTGTACTTTGAGGAAATTTTCTATGTTCCTGCCAAGTGGCTTCATTAGCCAACCATGATGCTTTTCCCAGTATCCCAACTACATTATAAAATTATGTCTCCATGGCTTCAAAGCTACTGAATGCCAATAAATTGGACATGTGTAGAGGCAGGACTCGATTGAATGCATCCTCTCTATACCCTTTGATACCATAACTCTTGATTGCACATGTCTTTTATAATGTACCCAACCACCCAGGCTAGGCCACACCACACAAAACTATCTCAATTACAACTTTGATACCATAATGTAATGTTCCCCAACTCCAATTCACTCCAATTATGCTCCAGAGTTCGCCCTCCATGGTTGCACCAGACCCAAGCTCTCTTTATTGCTCTCTTCTTTCCTTTCATGCACAAAAATTCATTGACTAAAATTGTTTTCCCCAACCCATATGAATTTCCTCTCTTGTGGCTTTCCTTTCTTGACTCACACTCATCCCCAAGTTGATTGTAATTAACCCCCATGTGCCCAATAACTCTTGGATTTGACCACTCACACCCACCCTCTTATATGTATTCATTGATTGGATTTGGGAACACTCAATCAAAACGATGTGACCACTCACAACCGCCCTCCTACATGTATTCAATGATTGTCTTTAGGAACACTCAATCAAAAATCGAAAGGTTCATATACAGTTAGCAAGTTTAGGAAAATGGGTTAAATTAATATACATGGGTAATCCCCCTTTGACCCCTCTTGGCCATTATCCTAGACACTTCCCTCTCTTATGGATTAATTCAGCCCCCATCTCTTGTCCATGTCCCCTTAGCAGCTAGCATCACTTTTTTATTATTAAAACATAGATAAACAATTTACATATTACATTGCTTGGTCCTAGCCACATATTATATCCACATAATCATTAATTAAACTGGGGATGTTACATTCCCCCTCCCCTACAATTGTGCGTCGTGCTTGATGCACTATATATATATATATATATGCAAATTTACATCACAATACTTAGAAGTAAAATTCTGCAATTTAACAACTCCAACAATATCTCCAACCATCAATCTCATGTTCTTCTCTGTAACACTCCCAACTCCTAAATAACCTTTCTAGGGGTGGGGCATCAAATTTTCGCTTTTCCTAGTTCATTTTTGGTCCTTTACTTAAGAAAAAACCCTCTTAACTAGCTTCTTGAACCTTACATCTCTCACTAGGTGATTAAACCATCTAGCAGGGTCCTCCTCATGACCTCGGGCTGAAAAACTGGGAGCTAAGAGCCTGTGTTAGCAAGGTCTCAACACTTCATAAGTTCCCGGACTTTGGGAGTTACCAAAAGTGTTGACAAATTCCTAGATCGTTGAACAATGGAGGAAAGCAACAATCCACGTCCTCTGCTGAGATCCTATAGTTAAGGAGGGGGCTTCAGATATCTACATGCATCATACCTTTTTCCAAATCTTCAAAGTCCCTAAATGTATCCAGGTGCCCCTAGCCCTTCAGTGTTCGACGATCGATGATTCTCGTCGAACATTCCTTAATCCACACTATTCCCAAACTTCTGAACTCTTGTTATGTTCAGTGATCGACTATCATTTTTGGAATTTTGGCCTTCGATGATCGCGATTTGGGTTGGACATTCCTATATTGTACCCCTCACTAAATCTTCCTAACTCTGAAGTTTTCTAAACTCACAGGGTCTTGATTACATTGCCAACCACGTTGGCCAGGCAGGAATGAACCAGAACTGAAACGTAGAATGGGTCAGGGTGACACATGGCACGTCAAGCTGGGGTCCACGTCATCCTAGGTTACGTCAATGTACTACGTCACCCCAGAATGAAAGGCTTCTACATTCCTTAGATCTCAGGGTCGAGATATGGTCAAGTAGACCTATAGATCTACGAATCTGGTTACCTTGGGGATTCAGCGTTCAGGAGTGTCTCTATGCAAACTCCTCTTACCTCCTGAAGTTTCCATCCTCTGAATTAAAGGGGCTAGCACCACACGTCCCCGATGTTCTATCTATGATTGGGAATGGATCCAAAGGATCCCATGATCTACGATTTTGGGTCCTT
>JASDQU010228649.1:1848-17227 GCA_032191745.1 Picea mariana | reverse complement strand
CAGTTATTTGGTAGAAGTGGAATTTGAGACACACACACATAGTTAGGGGGTGGGGAATCCAAAATATTTAAGAAGATACATTAGTTGCATAGATCACACTCGTGTATGTTGGGGAAGTAGATGTATTGATAGGCCAACACATACTGTGATAATCTTATTGTTATATCTCTAATTTACAACTACATGCTTTATCTTTCATGTTGATGTGATATATTGGTTCATCTTTCATTGAATATCTTGTTAATCAATCTTGTTGTGGTGTGGATTGGTAAGTGATTGAGTATCCCACTTGGGGAGGCATCACTTATTTGATCCTTGAGTGCTTGAGTTGTGGTTAGAAGCCAGTGAAGGCAGTCCAAGTGGAGTAAGTGCCACTTGGGGCATGCTTGGCCCTAGGGTGTGATTTATTTATATCTTTTGTATATCTTGTACTTTGACTTGTATATCTTGTAACTCTTGTAAACTTTGTAACATTGTGTAATCATTTGTATAATTCTAATCTTTGGGGGTTTGGGTAGTTTGATTTGATCTAATTGTAAGCTTCTTGTAACGAACAACCCTCAAACATAGTTGACCCCATAAGCCCAACACTTAGGCACTAGTCTTTAGTTGACTTAGGGAAAAGGCTGCCTCACATTTAGAAGTAGACTTGCACTTGCATTGCTGCTTGTCATCTTAGGCTAGTTTCCCCTTGGCCTATAATCAATTGAAACTAACTCCTAGAACATTGTAAATAAAATTAACTTAGTAACTAGGGACAACCCCCCTTGGCTTCCCTAGGAGTAAGCCTAGACGGAAGAAGTTCTTGTCAAGGTGACAGTGTGGGCAAGAACTTAGACATTGTGTCTCCGAGGGAACACTAAGTGAGCAGGACTTAGCTCACGTTTGCAAGTGTGCATAAGGGCGACAACAGGGGGGATTTATGAAAAGTCATCGTCCTCTCCCGTCATACTTACCACTTTCCATCTTACTTCCCATTCATCCATCCCATTACATTGGTCTGTGCATTGGGTTGGCCAATTATTTAAGGGTTGCACCTTGCCTTGTGGGAAGAAGGGGCTAAAGGCCCAGAAGGTAATAGCAAGCTGGCAAGAGATAAAAGCCTAAAATAAAACCTCGAGATACTTCGCTCAGGGATCCCCGAGAAAGCAGTAAAAAGCTTCTCAGCAAGAAACAAGAGGGACCCATAAAAATAATAAAACAAGACCTAGTCAGAGGATAGGGGGTCTCATCACGAGCCATCCTATTAGGTCCATGGGCATCTAGCGGTAGGACACTACTAGCAGTTGGTTACCACACCAGGGTAGTGGCTCTTGGTTGCATGGCCAAGAGAAAGTGGATCTCATCACGAGCCAACCTTCTCATCTTCGTGAAAGTGTTTGTGGGTAACATTGCCACCACTGGTCACCACGCCAGGGCAATGTCCCTTGATTAGCTTCTTGAAAGAAAAAAAAATAAAGAAATAAGAATAAAAGGCATGGATGTGCTTGGAAACATTTGCATCCAGGACAAGTGTAGCTCGCCTTCTACAAAGGCACCAATAGGTAAGTCTTGCATTTCCCTGCTATCATTGCACCCCTTGTCAGGACATCCCTTATCCACCTCACCCATTAACATGACTTGGATTTGATCTCTTCCGAAAACATCCCTTTTCCAGTGGATACTAGCCCAATAAGACGCCCTGTCACTTCCTCCAAACTTGCATTGCAGATTTGTATAATGTCTTTGAGCACTTGATTGGGTAAAAGGGGTTTTATGCACATGTTTAATAATATTGATGATTAGATGTCATTGACATTGCTATGATCCGTGTGACTTATGAGCCCATGGAGGGCGTATCTGTTGATGTGCAAGATCATACCCGACGGACAGGTACCACGTTGGACAGGTACACATGGGGAGATGATTAGTTCGGACCTCCATGGGGCTAAAGAGCCCACCAGATCGATGCTGAGACCCCAGCAGGGGGCAGAGACAAGACATAGGGGTTTGCACCAAACAAGAGGAGGACGTTCCACAGAGGCACCCTAGCAAAGCCTTACCTAGGGGGGTTGTGCCCTCTTCATTGGAACGTTGGCCTTGGAAGGCCCAGGACGTCACCCAGGATGCCCATGACGTCATCCAGCTTTATGGACGTTTTAGGGAGACAGTCATGGCAGTTTGGCACGTGTGGCAGATTGGAGAGGCCCAAGGAGGGCTAACGTTTTGCTCCGGGAGGCTACATTTTCCCTAGAAAGGGCTAACGTCAACCTAGAAGGGGCATGACATCTTACTTTTTGCTTGATTAGGGTTTCATTATGACATTTTAATGTAAAACAATATTATTGTGTATTCTGGCCTTGTCGGCCTTTTGATGACCTAAATTTTAGTGAAGGTCATTGGTATGGTATATATTGAGGGTTTTCACTCTCATATTTTCATCATCTTTCACTCACACATTAGTGAGGTCTGAAATTTACGCCCTCTTCTAGGGTTTTGGCTGAAATTTTGAGGCGCACTTGTTGAAGGAGACTTTTTCTTGGCATTTTTGGCATTTCCCTTGGTGGAAGGTTTACAACTAGGGTTTTGCTACTTGAATTTTTGGTTTATGTAAGTGAATTTCTGCAACACTTCTTAATTGAATGGTTATGGTACTATTTACTTGCATTTTGTTATTATAATTTGTGGAATTAAAACACTAGGTGACAAGCACATGCTAAGGTCCTTGTCTCATGTCCCTACTAAGATAAAGAGCCATTTGATTTGCTGAAGTAAGATAGAGCCTTGCCATAGCAACACTCTATCCCTACTCTTCTAGCCTAGCCGTTTTTAGTTGTTATTGAGCTAAGGAGAAAACGCACTAAGGCCTAGGGTTTCTACACCTTAGTGAGTCGTTTTCCCTAGGGTTTGATTGATGAAGCCTTGCCATAGCAACACTTCATCATTAAACTCTCTTTTCCTTAGCCATAACATTCATCACTCAAGCTAGCCGATTTTTTTTTATCTTGTGATTGAGCTAAAGAAGGAGGAGAAAGCACTAAGGCCTAGGGTTTCTACACCTCGGTGAGCTTTTCTTCCCTAGGGTTTCATTGTTGAGACCTTGCTTTAGCAACACCTCAACATTTAACCCTCTTGTCTTTGGCCATATCATTATCATTTCGGCCCTTCAACATTTGCAGCCATTTGACTCCATTTGCCCTAATGACGCACTGATCTAAGACCTCTTGTGTTGAGCACCTTGATCATACAAACATCCAATACCTTGAACAACCACTAACCCTTCTAACCTTAGCTTAGACTAACATTCACTAACCCTATTGTTGCTACTATCTACTTGTGGTATACTTATACCATTGCAGCATTTATTGTATGTTTAAAAGCAATTGAATGATTGGCTAAGGCATTGTTTTCCAAGTGTTGATATTGTTACATTGATTGCCATTAGCATTTATTGTGAAGTGATATATATTATAATTATCGCCATTGTACATCGTTGACTAGCTTCATCAATATTGTTTATCAATTGATTTATATCAGAAGTCCATGATTATATGAAGTACTAACCAAGCAGGTGATCTTGCACATGCATAGTTTCTTTGTTGTTTTGTCTCGGGCAGGTACTTTGGTTATTACTCATCTTTATTGGTTGATTAGCCGGGACTATCTGATCGGTGGTGACTTGTGAGGGGGAGATTATCACTTAGCGTTTTAAGCCTTTGCCTTCTCAAAACCCCAGGTCACCGGGGACGTCTCCCCTGGGCCTTACTTCCCTAAACAAAAAGAGTTATCCATTGAGGTGACAGTGGTGGGATAGTCTCAGTTATGCCAGTTTGCCCTCCTTTTATTCGTCTTTTACCTTAACTACAAATTGTGTGATAACAGGTCCCCAACGTTTGTAACCATTGAATTCCTAGGACAACATCTACTCCACCCAAGGGTATTGTGTAGAACCCAAATTCCAATTCGTAATCATCTATCTGAAGCTTGACTTTGTGACATTTTCCCACTCCATCAATTATTTTGCCATCTGCCACCATTACTCTTATATTTGCAGTTGGATATATGAATAGGTTTAATTTCTTTGCAACATTTATATCTATAAAACTATGGGCGCCCCCTGTATTTACTAAAATGGTGACATTCTCCTTTTTTACGTGCCCCCTTAATTTTAATGTTTGCAGTTGTGATATTCCTGTTATTATTGCCAGAGATATCTTAGGCACGGCCTCTTATGGCTCTGTATTGGGAGCATCACTTTCCTCTTTACTTTTGTTATCTGAGTCACTATCAGATGTATCTGATTCTTTCTCTGCTTCACAAGTATACAATTTTTTACTGTTGCATTTGTGCTCTGACGACCATTTGTCTCCACAATATTGGCATTTGTTTTCCCATTTCTTATTTGGGTCTTGTTGCCCGCCTTCTCCTTCCCTTAAATGAGGTGGTACATACATTTTAGACTTGTCTACAGAGTATTTCTTTGTTCTATCATCTGAATATTTATTTGACTTTTCTGGACTTGTGAATGATGGCTTATTGAATTTGGTTTTTTGTTCAATTAGCTTTGCTTCGTGTTTAGCATTTTCGATAGTTTTAGGGTTCCATAGTTTAATTTTACTACGGATGTAATCTTTCAACCCACAGATATACAATTTTAGCAGTTGTTCATCTGTGAATCCACTTTGCCTTGTTGCCAACACTTCCCATTCGTGTGTGTCATCATTCACGCTTCCCTTTTGTTTGAGATGCACGAATTTGTTATATAAGTCATCATCTTCTTCGTCATGAAACCTTTTTAATAATGCAGTTGTGAAATTGTGCCAATGGAATGAACTAGCGTCACATTTCCTGGACCACCATAGAAACCAATCATAAGATTCTCCTTCCAAGTTGCTAGAGGTTGTCATTACTTTCTCTTTCCCCTGGCAAGGGATTTGATTCAAAGATGCCCTCCATTTTATTAACCCAAACAACTCCTCTATGGTCCTTGTAGTCATATTTCGGTAACTCCTTTTAAATTTCTGGTAATCTCTATCTTGAAATTTCTATGTATTTCTTGAAAATTTTATCTATGGTATTTTCTGGTGTCCTTATCCCCTAAATTTTGTGATTTGGGACTTTGTGGTGGTTTTTTTATAGGCTAAAGGTTCTGCGCATAATGTGTCCATTCGTTTGGTTAAATGATCAATTCTTGTGATTTGCTCATTAAGCATCCTTGTAATTTTGTCCTTGTCCTTACCCCTCATTCTTAACGTGTCAATTTTCTCTTCTTTCTATAATAATTTATCATTTTTTTCCAATAGTGTCTTTTTGGCCTTCGTCGAATTCCTCCTGACTAATTTCTTCCTGTTCTTTTTCCTACTTCCTTCCATGTTTTTATTTTTAAATATAATTTCCCCCAAAAAAATTAATTTATAAAGTGACCTTATATAAAGTGACTTTATAATATAAGTTACTTTATAAAGTAACTTTAAAAAATCAAAATGTAATTAATGACTTGAAAAATCAAATTTTAATGAGATATTAAAGGTCAGGGTTTTAGGAAAAAGACGCAATTGGTAAATTAAAGGAGCGGATGAGTTCGATAGGGACAGTCACGAATCGTACGGAAACAGTACGGACGCGAATCGTACGGAAGATAGCATGAATCGTGTGAATTTGTACGGTGGTAGGACAGTACGGAAATGTATACGGACCAGCGTACGAGCAGGGAAACTGGCATACGGAATTTGGCACAAGTATGAACTGTGTATGAATGGCGGCTATGAATTGGCAGCTGAACATGTATGGTACGGACGACTGATGCAGCGGATCCAAGCCTTGGTGGTTTCTGTACGGAATCCACAGGAATTTATTGTGGTTATCTGTATAGAATTCTAGTGCAGGTGTTTTTTAACCCACAGCAGCCAGGAATTGGCTTTGATACCACTGTAACAGTATAATTGTTATTAATGAAGACATAATATTTCTGAATATGACATTTAATTGATAATTGATAAAAGATGAAAATTACAACGGTTTATTATATAGCATTGACTTGACGTGACTCTTGGTTTATTATTATTATTATGTTCGTAACACACTACTACCTCATTTGAGGTAACGTTTATTATATAGCATTGACTTGACGTGACTCTTGATTTATTATTATTATTATGTTCGTAACACACTACTACATGACGTGACTCTTGATTTATTATTATTATTATTATGTTAGTAACACACTACTACCCCATCCAACGCCACTTTATCCACCGATCCTGCAAGAAATTTGCCCATCATACAATAAATCGGACCAGAACGCCACTTTAGCCACCGATCCTGCAAGAAATTTGCCCATCATACAATAAATCGGACCAGAACAACAAATATATTTTCTTATATTTTCTTTTTGGGGAGGGGGCACATTTTTCGTAACAATTAGTAGACATAGTTGTAATGAGAAATAGAAGATGTGCCTATTGTGAAAAAAATACAGATCAATTATTTCCTTCGTGAATATGTAGATAGCTTAACCCCATCCAAAGCAGTTATAGTCCGTCTACAAAGCCGTAAAATTCAGTATTACATCGGTGGATCAATCGTTGCAAACCGCTGACCAAGAAGAAACATGTCTAATAACCTTGGGCATAGCATATCAGTAAAAAGTTGGTTGATAGCAGATAAAATTCAAGCAGGTTGATAACAGATAAAATTCCTTCCTACAATTGCTTCAGTCAAGAATTAATTATCGCAGATATTAAGCCACCATCAACGTCGCCAACTCGATCACCCTCAAAAAATTTGCGGATACCTATAACAGAAGATTAGGACATGAAAAATTAAGCATGAGTACCAATTCCGTCTTCTCGCAAGTACAGACTAACAAAAAAATAATATATGTAAAAGGAACAGTGCCCAAGTTGCTAGAGCCCTCCAACCGATTGCGTTCGTTGTCAAACCATCGGGACGATCCAGGTGCTTTTAAAACAATAGTAAGGTTTAAGTAAACTAGCAATTGCTCGTGATGGTGGTGCGAAGGTATCCCGTTGGAAATATGATTTAGTGCAAAGAAATCTGTATTTTATGGATTTGAGGTAAGTCGAAAATAACACATTTGCATATTCGTTTTATTACAATGGAAACGTAATTAGAAAGTAGTAATAATGATTTTCAATATTATTTCTAATAATATCTTATTCAATTTTTTTTTGGCTTTAGACCTTATTGTTAATAAGGTACGGGATGTTAATTTGTGTTTGCAGCCTGTTCCATTACATTCAGAGGCAGAACATGGAACACGCCGAGGTGTCTACTACAGTTAGAGTAAATGAAATCTAGATACTATTCCACATGGAAGATCTCAAGACATCTCACTCCTCAATCGCTCACATTTACTCTTAAAGTTTTGCTATCATAACGCTTGCTTCCTTGTAATCGGCCTACGGGGATTTCTATCTTCTTTAGTTTGTGTTACGAGTATTTCTAAAAAATCTATATTGTCTTTCAAATATGCCAATAGAAGCTAATCTTTCAGCTAATCCACAACTAGCGCCGAAGCTCGATTCTATATGCATGACATGATTGTCTCAAAAATTCTATCTTATCTTCTTAACTGGTAAGGAATATGTCCAATAGTTTCCTTGAATATGAAAGCATGGTTAGATATTGTTGGAGTACTTCTGGACTAAGGCAAGTGACATCACAAAGTATGAGGTTTGCCTTATTAAGGTGGATGGCCTTATAGTACTCCTTACCGCCATCGAAGAAATCCTTAAGCAACTCATGGACTTTGTTAGAAATGTAACTCAGGAGGTTGAAATATCCCTGATCCCGCTGATTAAGATATTTGCTGCTGATCTAATGTTTTGTCTCGCAGATTTGATACACTGGGGGTTTCTGGGGGTTTTTGGATGCGTTTCAATTGTGTGTTTGAGATATTTAGGGTTATTGCATGTGCATGTTGGTTATTTCATGTGCATGTTGCGTATTTATGGTTTAAACAATATATAAAGGATGCATGTGGAAGTAAAGATCATCAAATGCCCAATAACATATACTATGCGACTCAAACATGGAAATACAATAACATACTGGAAATATAGAGTATAATCGTGAGCTAGACCTCATGGGTCGTCACTGGAATACAAACAACTAGCATAATAAATACCCGTGATCAGAAGATGAAGGCAGATCTGATGCATGCACGGATAGATCGGCAAAAATATGTGATTCCGAAGAAATACGGTAACCGCTACCAGCTGGAAAACTCGTCTGGAAGGATAGATCGTCGGAATGAGCTGGAAACTGCTCCAATAGAAGTGCCATGGCCTCTAGACTAAAATGGATGAGTGTCGGATGTCAGATCTGGTCTCTAAAACACTAGATCTGGACCCCTGGGGGGTTTGCGCACCTCCTGGGACACTGGATGCGCCCCAAATGATTCAACCAATGGAATCTGCTGCTATAGGACTCAAAACGATCGTCTCGCCAAATGCGGAATTGGGTCGGAAGGGTTTCCATGGATCTGCCTTGATGCTCCGTGTGCAACTTCAAATGTCCTGCCGGAAGAGTTGCTCCCTAAATGGCTGAATGATGCTCCCTGCAAGATTCCACTGTCAGAATCTGATGGAAACTGCCTCAATCTGAGCGCCCTGGCTAGATCTCAACTAGGTCGAAAGGAAACTGCAATCTGAGCTCAGACGTCGTGCAACTCCACAAACCCTCAATCTGACTTGCGCCCTCACTGGCTGAGTTGTGCACTCTACACTGGATACTTCTGAATAGCAAGGTGAAATACCTGGATGGTATCTCCGATGGGCTAGGGTGTGTCTCTCAACACCGAAACCGATCAATGGTGGTAGTTTCCTCCAGAAATCCACAAAACAGTAAAGTCGACTCTCTTCCTCCTCTGGGAACTCTCAACATCAAATCATAACAATGCATAATTAATTAGGTTGCTTTAACCTTCCTTTATAGCTTCCCTCCAAGTGACTTTTACTTTATTTTATTATTCCTTGATTAAATCACTTAATTAATTAATTAATTAACCATTTTACCTCTAAAAAGTGATTTATCCATCTTGATGGCTTCTTCGACCACTGAAAGTCACTTCTCATCATCTTATCCTCTAATGCTCTTCCTCTCGATTCCGATGAGATATTACACTAAGAGGTTTCTCCAAGTAATATGCCCATTATGACCTTCTTAGTGAATTTAATTAAGATATGACCCATAATAACTCAAAATTACAGAAATCGTTGGAATGCAACGGAATGAAATCCCAGCTATGTGGAATGGATCCTGATGATGAACGATACAAGTCGGGCTCAAATAAACCCCTCAATATCTCCCGAACTCTTTGTCACCCCTATCTGGCTACTCGGGTAGGCATAACACTCTGAAATGTTGTAATATTATAATGTCCCAAAATGGGGACATTACAGTCCTCCCTGCCGGAATATTGCTTGTCCTCAAGCAATAACTAAATCCAACTACATATGATACCAGGGTCGCATATCCACCTGTGTGACACAAGGTAGACTCCCCTCAAGATGTGGTCTCTCCAAGTGCTCACCACGCATGACACCCACATGCTCCTGATGAGTAGAATGATCAATGGCCAAAGAATCTCAGTCAACTCCCCGAGCAACCACTCTACTCGAAACTCAACTCCATCAAACGCTGAACTACCAAGCACTCCAATCCCTTGATCCCATATCAGAATGTGAACTACAATGCCCTGTAGAGTATAGTTCTGTAACATATTAACACCATGAGTCTCCTGCAAATAACACATGGCCTCAAACCGAAATGGGTCTATTCTACCAGACCATACCAAACTCAACACAACCCCCACCGACTTAACATGTTGCTGCCATAGTGAGCTACTACAAGACCTCAACGAATCACCAACCAATGACGTGCTCTCCCCAATATTGAAACTCAATGCATAATCAAAGTGGCTTCCCCCTGCAAAACTCTACTCGTCTCCACCAGTCAATGAAATGCCCAGCCCTGTAATCCCAGGGTCCCATGCTAGTCTCTAACAGGGATTGTCATGCTGATGTTGCTCTACTCTGATCATGACTGTCTGCTCAAAGTATCCATACTGGATCCTCCACTCCTGGATCCTCATAAGATGAAACAAACTATTGACCAAATGGACACCCGGATCCCATGTCAAATTTGGAAGTTCATCACTTCCAATCCCCACTAACTGTTGATGTGCCCTACTGGTAACTGTCGAAAGCACTCCACCCTCATCCCAATGAGAGTCTGAATATGTAGCAACCTCTGAGATATCTTCTGTCCCATGGCCTAAGATACTCTCCATCACGCCCAAGGCCTCAACTGTCTGCCCCTGATGATCCACCCCTATCCTGATGTATGCAATCAAGACACTCCTATCAGGTGGTCTCGGCCTACCAACTCTCCATGTCCCCTGCCACTGTCTAGCTCCCCCTGTGCTGCTGTCAATGATGAAAGTATCGGGAAAGGCTATCATAAATATCTGCAACCAACTGTAGGACTGGAAAGTATCATATGCTTTGGTCAATCCAAAGGACTTAACCAAAAGCTCGTCCATCGACACCCATGGTAAATAATCGCCTGTACTCGTCACTGAACACCAACCATCTGGTACAACAGTAGGTATCTCCACCAACTGCGGGTCCATCATTCTCCATTCATCATCACTCACGCAATTGTTGCTAGGGTGAAGGTGATCTCCCAGATCTGTATACTGCTGCAAGGGAGAGGAATCTCCATGCTCTACTAAGTACATCTCCTCCCTGCAATGCAGTGCGTCACCCTGAATCCCACTATAAACCTCTGTATGTCTCTGTGAACTACCACTCATCACTGTGTGCCCATACTCATGTGATCTCTTGTATACGCCTGCAACATCATGGATCCTGTGTGTACTATGGGGTCATCCTCTACATGAAGGTCAACCAATCCTGGAACATAAATGGAAGTGTCCTCATAACTGCCCCTGGCTCTAGAATCCCCACGTGTACGTGTGTGCCCAACTGTCTCAACACCCCTCGTGAAGGGTGGTCCCTGTGACCTATGGACATCCTCATGTATCTCTGGATCATATCTCTCCATACTCATCAGTGATTCTGGGTACTCCTCATGCTCCTCTCTCAACTGGTGCTCTACTGCTAAACCACCAACATCCTCTCACAATGTGGCTGAGGGATATATCTGATTTTCTGCTGAAATAGGTGTAGTGGATCTCTGTCTGATTTCCTCAAGGAGCTCTTCTGATCTGGACTCTGATTCCTAAAGGGTTTTTTGTGTGCCTTCCAAGAATCTCCATGTGCTCACCAACTCATGAGTGAGTCGGTCCACCTCAACCTCCTGCTCCCTGAGTGCCCTGTGATGTATCTCGCCAACCTCCAATAGGTAATCCCTATCCCTCAACAACTGTTGGTAGTCGACCCTCATCACAATCGCTCTCTCCCTGAGTGTATGGAAGTCATCAATGACAAGTCCCCCATCTGAACTATCCTGTGCCATCGAGGCCCTCCAACAATAACCTGCCACCAATGCATGTGTATCATCAATGCATCTAGTGGTTGCCATGATCATGTCCTCACTGACTCTCAACTCTCCTGCCAAGTGTCGTGACTCGTGGTCACAATCCTGTTGAGGTGCTACCTCATGCCTCTCACTGCTAGTGTCAACAATGGAATCCCCAACAACACACTCCTCAAAATATAAGGCACTAAACTGCCCATTGTCCCCTGTGCTACTGAGTCCTCCTGTATGCCACTGCACGCCGTCACCAACTGCGACCCCCATATGAATCACATCATATCCTGCATGGGCAACTGTATCCTCCTGTGCACTCACCCTACTAATATCATCTGCGCCTGGATCCCATACAGATGTGTCCAGACACGTGCTATGGTCATCCCGTCCAATAAGGAGTGCATCCTCATCACTGAAGATCGATCCTAGGAGTAAGTGTCCCAACAAGCTGTCGGTCTCCACAACCTGGTCCATCAACGAAATCTCCAAGAGTGGTGACTTACTCTCCTCATACTGATAGGTATGTGTAAGGTCAATTATCTCCAAGCCATACCTCTCCTCTTGGGTCTGCAGATCCATATGTCCCTTGTGTACAATCCCCACACAAGGCACCTCTACCATATCAAGAATGCCACTGATATCCTCATGTGTCGTGGCTAGCATAGGTGACTAAGAAGATGAAAAATGTGGCTATGTGGCTCACTCATCATCCTCCATACATGACTTCCTAGAAGCCATGTCTACACCCATAGGTAGGTCATCCAACCTCCTAATCTCATCATGTCTAAGTGCCAACACATATGAATCCTCACAAGTGTCACCACTATGCTGAAGTGTTGAATCCTCAACATTGCCCGATGGGGAAGATGAAGGACATGCGCTATCATCTTGTCCATCCAACTGTTCCTCAAATGCGCAAGAGTCACTAGCCTCTGTCTCGGTCATCTGGTTGAGCCTGTTGTACATGTCTAACTTTTGTACCCCAACTCTGGCAGTGCATTTGGACGATCCGTCAAAAGAAGGTATGGTGAGTTTACCAACTTTCTGGATGAAATCTATGTTATGCCCCTGTTGTTGTTGCTGTCCTCCTCTCTGAGGTTCTCTAGGATGGTTCATGCCCCTAAGTCCACAGTACTCTACCAGTGTCATGTCATGATGGAAGTCACGACCCAACGCTGCATACTCCCTCGTGTACTCTGCAATGTCTTCCGCCTGAGTGGGCGGCCTCGGTGCTAACGGCTGCTATGTTGTTGCTGGGGGTGCCCTCTGAAAACTAGGGAACCATGGTTTGATATCCTACTCGAAGATGTGTATGTGCGAGTAGGTGTCTGGGGTCTACTGCCTGCCCCCAAGTTCCCCTGTGCTGCATGTGGGGCTGGTGTGCCCGGGGTGTCCACTATAGCTAATCTATCAACCAATTGTCCCAAAGACTGCGTCATGGTTTGCTGATTGACTACCAAATTGCTGAGTACCTGCATAAAGGTTGCCTCTGGGTCCGTGTGTGCCTTACCAGTGCTCTCTGGCCTCTCATATCTGTCTCCCCACATCCTCTCTGCCTTCTGGGTCACTCGTTGAACTCATCGACTTTGGTCACAGGCTGGGAGGACCAAGGCTGTGGGGGAATGCCCCCCCCCCTCGAACCCGCTCCCGAATCGCGCTCCGAAGGGGAGCGTTTTTAGGGAGTGCACTCCCTCATGAAAAACTGCGCTCCCTGGTTTTTGAGGGAGCGTCCAGGGAGCGTTCGCTCCCTGGACGCTCCCAAGGGAAAAAAACACTCCTCGAAACACTCCCTTGAGCCCGCGCGCATGAGGAGGAAATTCATTTTTTTTTGTTTTTTTTTTTGTTTTTTTTGAGAAATAACTCATGGAAAAGGTAGCCTAGGGTTAGCTAAGAGTTCAAAACACTCTTTCACTCCCATTTCTCTCATTCTATTTCTCATTTCATCCATTTCTTTGCTAAGAGGGTTTTGACTCTTGAGAGGGTTCTTGCTAGTTCTTGAGGAGATTGAAGGAAGATTGAAGGCTACCATTTGTGAGAGCTTGGAAGGGAGATTGAAGGCTACCATAGTCATATTCAACCACATTGGAGAGCTAAAGAGGTAGGCTCTTGGTGCCCATTTTTCTTTCTTGTTTTTTTTTTTTTAAATGCATGTGTTGTAAACTAGTTTCTTCTCCTACTCTTTCCCATTTCTCCTCCATCATTCTATTGCAGGTAGCAACTTATTATCAAGGGCCAAGGTTCAAAATTCATGATGTTGATGTCAATGTGGTGTGCCATTTTGGTTCCATTTTTTATTATAATGATGGCGGTGGGAGGTTCACGTAGGCCTAGGCCTACCCATGATAGTGATGAAGAAATAGAAGTGGAAAACACATACCAAGGAGAGGAGGAAGGAATGGAAGGGGATGGAGACAATGAAAATGACAGTGATGGTCAGGATCCCCAAAAATCCAAAGATAGGTACACACCTCTGTGGAAGTATGTCACTTATTGGAGGGAAAGGGGGTGGAACAGGAAATTTATATGCCACCATTGTCATATAGAATACACAGGTTCCTATACCTGTGTGAGAAAGCATCTATGTGGGCCTATGTACTGGGATGAAGGTAAGAATATAGGAATCAAATCCTGTGTGAGTATCGATTCCAAAAATAGACTTAAATACCAAAGGGAAGAGGTGGTAGCACAAAACAAATCCAAAAGACCAAGGGGTGAACCTGAGAATGCAGGAAAAATGTTTAGTGGTCGAAGCACATCCCCCCATGCTAGTGCATTCTCGCCTTTGTCTTCACCTAGAACACTATCAGAATTGCTTGACCAAGGTTGTAGAGATGATGTGGCTGCAAAAGTTTACAGGTTTTTATATGCATGTGGTATACCATTCAATGTTTTTCGCTCACCATATTGGCATGAAATGGTCCAAGCCATCAATGGTGCCCCTAAAGGTTATAGGAGCCCCGGGTATGACAAAGCTAGAACCGTGGGACTTGACAGGGAAAGAGCCAAAATCCAAGGTGCTCTAGGAAAATTTACAAATGAGTCGAACCTAAATGGGGTATCAATTGTATTTGATGGTTGGACAAATGTGAAAGGCAAGATATTGATAAATATTCTTGTTGTGTCTAAGAGTGGTGTGATCTTCCTTTCAACCCATGACTACTCAGATCTCTACAAAACAGGGATTAATATTGCAGATGCCTTGCTTAAAACCATTCTAGAGATTGGGCCCTACAATGTCATTCAAGTCATCACTGATAATGCTGCTAATTGTAAGGCAACAGGAGCAATCATTGAAGATAGGTACCCCAATATATTTTGGTCGGGGTGTTTGGTTCACACAATGAACCTTTTGATGCATGATATCATTAAAATGAAGGACCATGATTATAGATGGATTGGTGCTTTGTACAAGAGAGGGAAGAAGATGATAAGATTTATTACCAATCATAGCATGGCCCACTACATTTTTCGCAGTCACTCCAAGTTGGAGTTACTAAAGATTGCAAAGACCAGATTTGCTAGCTATTATCTCACCTTCAGGCGTCTATTGAAGGTAAGAGAGGCATTGGCTAGTATGGCCTCGAGTGATTCATGCAGGATCTAAAAGACAGGGCTACATCCGCATCTAAGAGAAGTGACTTTCAAGAGGTGGAGGACACAGTTCTTGATGGCCAGTTTTGGCAACAGGTTCGATAGATTCTGCAATTCACCAAACCCATTTACATGATGATTCGGTTTGCAGATACAGATCGACCGGTGATTGGAGAGGTGTATGAGTAGATGGACAGCATGTTAGGCCAAATCAAAGACATTGTAGAGCCGAAGGATGCGATCTTGTATGATCATATCCATAAACTTGTGGTCAAAAGGTGGGATAATT
>JASDQU010228648.1:0-17227 GCA_032191745.1 Picea mariana | reverse complement strand
TTCCTTCAAAATAAAAAATCAAAAAAATGTGTATATATGAATATTCATAATTACTTAACTAAACCACAGTTGTCTAAATACAATTGATGAACTGGATAATAACAATTAAAGAATTTCTCAAACAACTAATTGGTTTGTTGTCTTTTATAAAATACTAGTCTTGCTGACTGGAATGGATGCCTACATAAATTACTAAAGGATGGTAGTTTTGATTATTAGTACATGCACGAGACTTGTATGTACTAGCTACACATATATTTCTTGTACGTATACACTAGTATGTATGAGTTTTCTTGACTTACTCACTGATAGTGTCGGTTAATTGTTATGAATGTGTGAACCATGTTTCTTTTCCTTTGTACCATAAGATACCTTAACTTTGGGACGAAGTTTCCCGAAGGGTGGGTGTATGTAATGACCCTGCTTAAATAAATGTAAAGGATTATTAATTATAATTAAATTGATAATTTGATTGTCCTCAGATGTTAGATAAACAATAATTATTTCTTATATAATATTAACTAATTAATTATCATTAATTATTTGTTCATCATTGTAAATGGTTAATTAATTATTAATCGACTCTTTAATTATGTGAGTAAAGAATTAATGGGGTTAATAATTTAATTTATTAAGAATTATGTATTCGGGAAGGGATGGGACATTAAATGTAAAGATAAGATAAGATAAGATAATAAATACATGGGGATAAGATAATAAATAAATGGATAAGGAATTTAATGAAAGGAAGAGTCGGTGAAAGGGGATATGAGGGGGAGAGCCTTACGATGGAAGGGAGGGATTCTTTTGGAGAAGGATTTTTTATTTTTTGGGGGAGGAAGCATTTTGAGGGGGACGGGAGAACTGGTTTCATGGCTTGGTTTTTTCTGGTTCTATGGGAGAGTTTTGCAGACTGTGAGTATCATTGCGGGGGCACCGGGTTGCTAGGGGTTTTGGGCATGGGGGCCAGGATTCCTTTTGGTTTCCTAGAGCTAGGGAGCCAGACAGGCTGCTCCTAGCTGGCTGGGAGGATAGTCGGTTTAGGTAGTGTTGGTCAGTGTTGGTCAGTGTATCAAGCTAGGTAAGACAATAGGAAGGCAGCAGGGAAGGGACAACCATATCGATGGGAATTAGCATCAGAAGCAGGTATTTTAGTTTGAATTGTTGAGTTATTTCCATGCTGTAAATAGATTTTAAATTATGCAAAAATTTTATGCTTATGATGTGAATAAATTATTTACGTATCAGAAGGCAATTATATGTTAATTGAATTAAAATTTTGAATTTAATTAAGCTGGGTCTCTACAAATTTTGTCCTTTACTTTCACATGTACATGTATCTCGGAAAAGTTACACAAATATTGCACGGTTTCATGTTCTAGCTACAATTGTTCGACACGTATTCAGATTTGTTTTCATCAATGGAACAACAATTGCATAAAGGGAATATTTCACTTATGTTGTTCAAAAATATAACAAAGAAGAGGGATGTTAGAGAAAGGATCTTTCAGATAACCCAGGCAACATTTGTAACAGAGTTGCAAGCAGATATAGTAGAGGATATGAATAAAATAGCTAGCTCTACAACTGTTGTGGTGAAATTACTAAGACAACTGATAAGGGGGTGGGTGAATCAGTTGTTATTGAGCTTAAACAATTTTAAATCTATTAAAACATTCTTAATATTTCTTCAAGTGATCATCAACATTATACAGCATATGGACAGTAAAAGTAAAGAGCATCAGTCACACATAAGGTATACACAGAGACAGATTTTCATGAGGAAACCTATAAAGGGAGAAAACCTCTTCTTCTTCGAAATGATAGGCAGTCTTTTAAGTTCTATACATCATCTATAATTGAGCACCAACTCAATGTGAGGCTGCTACCTCTGTTTTACAAGCTGCAACTTGTTTGAGAGCACTGACTCTCTTGTTTCTCTAGCACCCACTAGAAGGAAGCACCAACTCCCCTAATGTTCCAGCACCAACTGGATGGAGGCACCAACTTCCAGTTACACAAGCTCCAACCTGCATAATAGAGAACACTTGTTTTCCCCTGCACCACCCTGCCACCCTTGTTTCTCTGGCTGTAACGAGATGGAAGCTACAACTCCCTGTGTTCAAGCTCCCTCTTGAACCTCTAAGGACAAAAATCCTCCCTAGCACCTCCCAACCACCCTGAAATATGAATGAATAAATAAACAAACAACTACACAGATAAATCAATTCTTACCATTCTTTCTTTGTTCTATAAATTTGGTCTTCTTCTAACTGTTTTGCAATTCTTCTCTTCTTTTGTCTATTCTGCAAATTTGCTCTGCTTCAACTTTCTCTGTCATTCCTCTCGGCTTCAACTTGTTCTGTTATTCTGCTCTGCTTCAAGTCTTTTCCACATCTGTTACTCTTCTCTGAGTTTTATCTCACACTCTGCATGTTTTCAGTCTCACACTACTATCATCTGATTTCCCCTTTCTTACTGTTTAAATCATTCTTTCATCTAGAACCACCAACCACGCACAGTCTGTCTCATTTTCTTTTATACACACACTCACAGGGGTTACCCTTCGCATCTCCTTAGTTAAGAAAAAGACAACCGTCCAAGCAACTGAAATGTCAACCGATCGGCAATCATGAGTCGGTTACTCTAACAGATTCGTAACTGAGGAGTTAACTGTGAGAGAGAACAATAACCCTCCAATCATATTCCAGTTTATCTACTCCATTGGATGAACTTTATTGACATTGCCTTTAAATCGGGTTTCAGCATTTCGACAATCCTGTGGCGGAGTGTCTCGACACTTCATGTCGCGATCTCTGAAGTTCCGATATAGAGCTTTTCTGCACTAGATCCTTCCACAATATGACCAAGGCTATGATCAAGCGCTTATGCAAAAAGTGCTTCTCGCAAATTCGCCTTTCTTGATTCTGGAGATGAGACATCTCGTCTCTCCAAGTCACGATCCCCGAAACCCCGAGATGGAGTGGGGATCAATGATCCAAAACACATCGTGAATTGATGGCTGGGATTAAATCATGATTTTGCATATCGCAATTTCGATGGTTTTGTTTCTTACCTCTCCAAGTCGCGAGTCACGAAACTCCGAAATGGTGTCAATGGTCCAGATCACACCTTGATCTGACGGCTGTGATTAAATCGTGATTTCTCATATCACGATTTCAATTGTCATATTTCTTGCCTCTCCAAGACGTGAGTCGCAAAACTCCGATATGGAGTTGGATCAACAGTCCATATCTTATCTTGATTTAACAGCTGCAATTAAATCGCGATTTTGCATATTGTGATTTCAGAATTCTTGTTGCATTGTTTCTTGCCTCTCCAAGTCTCGATCTGCGAAATTTAGAAATGAAGTCAGATCGATGGTCTAGATCGCCACCTTGATCTAATGGCTAAGATTATTTCTTGATTTATCATATTATTATTTCGAGAGGTGAGAGGTTGGAGCATTTCTAGACTTTGACTTTCCAGTCAGAGAAATGTTGATCTGTGTCCACATGTCCTGCCTGAAGAAGGACAATCCTCCTTTATTCAGGAATTCAGGATGGGATCCAATGATCCATATCTTATCAAACTTTACGAGCCTTCATCATGCCTGATCAATGGTTCAAATCAATCCTCGATCTGACGATTGAGGATATTTCGCAATTTCGCATATCGCAAGTTCGGGACTCCTGTTGTAATGATCCTTGACATTTCTATATCCCCATTTTTGAAATCCCGATAGCAAAAACTCTGAAATGAAGTTTGACCAAAACTTTCATCTTGTCATTCGATCATTATTGCACTACTGGTCTTCCTGAACATATCTTATGTTCCTATTTTTATGCATGTCTGTTACAGAATTCCTATACTCATGCCATCTTCATTGTTGTACTTGCCATCAATGACAAGCATTTGTCGTCTGTTAAATATTTGCCAACAATCTCCCCCTTTGGCATTGATGGCAACAAAATCACCCACATGCATTCAGACTCTCCTCCCAAACTCTTTTCTCCCCCTTTGACATCAATGTCAAAGAAGAAACATTCTCCCCCTAATCTGTTGCAAAACATTCTCCCCCTGTCAACTATAAGCATCTTGGAAATACACCAGATATTCAATAAGTAATCCCCCTGACCAGGTGAACAAATTAGACACAAGAAATTATAACCCCCAACTTTTGATGAAGATATCCAAAAGGGGTTGATGCTAATTGTTTTGTAAATATATCTGCAATCTCTTCTGTAGAAGGTATATAATTCAGTTGAACAATTCTATTTGTAACTTTTTCTCTGAGAAAATGGTACTTTGTTGGAATATGCTTAGTCTTTGAATGAAGAACAAGATTCTTGGAGACACTAATGGCACTGGTATTATCACAGTGAATTGGAATGGGATCAGTGTAAGTTACCTTCATATCCGCAAGAATTTATATCATCCATAAAATTTGTGTGCAGCAAGTAGCAGCAACAATGTATTCTGCCTCTGTAGTGGATAATGAAATGGATCCTTGATTTTTACTAAGCCATGCAACTAATGAGTCACCCAAAAAGAATGCTCCTCCACTGGTGCTTTTTCTCTCATCAACACAGTTTGCCCAGTCTGCATCTGAATAAGCAGTTAACTGGAAATTCTAATTTCTAGGATACCACAGACCATAAGTCATTGTTCCCTTCAAGTATTTAAATATCCTTTTGACGACTACCAAATGACTTTGTTTAGAAGCAGACTGAAAATGACCTACCATTCCAACAACTTGCATTATATCAGGACGGGATGATGTGATGTATAGAAGACTGCCTATCATAGAGTGATATGTCCTTTGTTCAACATCAGGTGAGATGTCATATTTACTTAGCTTGCAACCAACCACCATAGGTGTGCTAACTGGAGAGGAATCTTCCATCTGAAATTTCTTCAACATCTCTTTCAAATATTTTTCTTAAGAAATAAATATTCTTGCAGAGCTTTGTTTTACTTGTAAGCCAATAAAATACGACAGTTCTCCTATCATGGACATTTCAAATTATGTTTCCATATAATTAGCAAACCACTGGACAAATGATTCATTAGTATAGCCAAAAATAATATCATTTACATAAACCAAAACAACTAGTAAATTATCACCTTCAGACTTAATGTAAAGGTTACTGTCAACAATACCTTTCTTGAACCCTTTTCCTTGTAAAAATTTGTTCAGTCTATAATACCAAGCTCGTGGTGCTTGTTTTAGTCCATATAAGGCCTTCTTCATCTTACAAACATAATTAGGATTATATGTCAAAGAGAATCCTTCAGGTTTCCCCATATATATTTCTTCCTCTAGATATCCATTAATAAATGTTGACTTAGCATCCATGTGATAAACTTTAAAGTTTTTATGACATGAATAGGCAAGAAACATTCTGATGGATTCCAATCTTACCACTGGTGCAAAGGTTTCATCAAAGTCCTGACCTTCAACTTGTGCATACCCTTTACAGACCTTTCTAGCTTTATTTCTAACAACTTGTCCTTTTTCATTCATTTTATTCTTGAATACCCATTTGGAACCTATTATATTTTTATCTTCAGGTCTAGGGACAATCTCCCAAGTATTGTTCTTCTCAAGCTGATCTAGTTCTTCATTCATAGCTCTAATCCAATCATCATGCTTGTTGGCTTCATCAAAATTTTTAGGTTCAGTCATAGATAAAAAAGAAACCTAAGATTGTTCTGAATCTTTAATCAATTTCCTTCTTGTTTGAACTCCTTTATTTATATCTCCAATTATCTGATTTTTAGGATGATTCTTTTTAACAATTCTGAGAGGTGATTTTGCTTCTTTCTGTTGATTTGTGTTAGTTGAAGTATGTGTTTCTTCATCTGATTCAGATTATTCTCTTTCTGATCCTTGGACCTGTTCATCTTCATCTTCAACTGTATCTTCTGTTCTTGGTTTAGCACTGCTTAAATTTCTGACTGGGATTTCTTCATCAACTTTTATATCTATACAATCAACTAGTTTATGCAGTCTCTTATTGTAGTATCTGTACCCTTTACTATTTGTATCATAACCCAAAAAGATACCTTAATCAACTCGGTCATCATATTTGCCAATATTTTCATCATTGTTCTTGATATAACATTTACTCCCAAAAACTTTAAAATGATTGATTGAAGCAGGTCTTCCAAACCATAGTTCATAAGGAGTCTTGTCACTATGTGGCCTGAGATGAGATTTGTTAAGGATATGAACAAATGTATGAATTTCTTCCACCCAATATGTCTGAGGTATGTTCCTTTCATTCATCATTGATCTTTCTATTTGCTGTACTGACCTATTTTGCCTCTCAACAACTCCATTTTGGTGTGGATTCCTTGGAATTGTGTACTCTCTTTTGATCCCATGTTTATCACAGAACTCTTTGAAGTTCCCTGAACTAAACTCTCCTCCTCTATCAGACCTTACTACCTTTAACCTTTTTCCTGTTTGATTCTCAGTCAAAGCCTTAAACACTTTGAATTTTTCAAATGATTTAGATTTTTCTTTCAAAAAGGCAACCCAAGTTAGTCTAGAATAATCATCAATAATCAACATAAAGTAATTTTATTTTCTTGTACCTTCCTTCCTTGATGGTCCACATAGATCCATATGTACTAACTGGAAAGGTTTTTCTGTTGAAGGAAAGTTTTTAGATTTGAACTGAGTGCGAGTAAGCTTTCCTATCTGACAAGGTTTACAAACAGGGTCACATGGCTTTGATATCTTTGGAAGATCTTTTATTGTCCCATTGTTTCTAAGTTTGATTATGTGATCAAAATTTAGGTGACCAAGTCTCCTATGCCACAAAAAACTTTCATCATATTTGCTTAAGTGACATTCTTCTTTTTCTTCTTTTAACACATAGACATTATTTTTTGTTCTTATCCCTTTTGCAATCAGTTGTCCTGAACTCAAAGCCTTTATTTTACAGTCTTTAGAAGTAAAAAAAACTTCACATCCCTTGTTACAAACTTGATTGACACTTAGTAGATTATGTATCAAACCATCTACAAACAACACATATTGAGCTTTTCCTTTGCCATTACTCAAGCTTACTATTCATTTACCTTTTATTTTAACTGGTGCATCATTTCCAAAAGTTACATTCCCTGATTTGTTTTCACTTAAATTTAGAAACTTACTTTTGTCTCCAGTCTTATGTTTGGAACATCCACTGTCAATATACTAGGGATTCTTTTGTTTTTGGGCTGATAATACTAGTCCACACTTGTCATCTACTTTCTTCTTCCAGACCTTGACATTTTCAGGAGTGGGATTCAAGTCTGGATTGTATTTCCTTAAGCCACAGTCTACATCTTTATGTCCATAATTATGACAGTTGTAACATTCTGGTTCACTGAATAATAGATCATAACGATTGTTATGCTCATATATATTGTTGTTTTTCACCTGTGTCCTTCTCCCAATCATCACATGATTTATAATCTGTAATTGTTTGTTGCTTGGATGTCTCAATATTTGTTGTGGAAGATAGTTATTCATTGAATATATTGATTGTTCATATATAAATCTTAAGGAACAGTTTATAGCTTTGTGACCAAAATTAGAGCAGAAAAAACAATAACCATAGAAAAAATCTTTGTACCTTGAAAAAATCTGTCTTCTTTGAGGAGGTTGATTTCTTTCATGCCGATAATCTTTCTCTTCTGCAAATTCAGTTCTAGTGCTTTTTCTTTCATTCCTTCTTGGTGGTTGATTTTCCTTCTTTGTTTCTGTAGAGTGACTGTTGTCAGTGTTTGAGGATTTGACAAACTTGATAGATTTTGTATTACTTGGATGATGACTACTTGATCCTTTTTCATATCCCAATCCATCTTTCAATTTTGAATTTCTTTGATGATCTAGAATGGATGTTAATGCTTCTGAGGCCTTAATACTTGGCAGATTTTGGTGATACAATCCTTTAAACTTCTCCATTTCTTTTCTGGTTTTTACTATCTCTTCTTCTAAGGCTTCACGCCTAACTTTTTTCTCTGACAATTGTTGTTTCAATATGTATTCTATTTTCTTTGCCTCTTCTAATTCTACTTTCAGTAGAGCAAAGTTTTCATCAGGGTTTTTTACTTTCTTTCTCTAACTATATCAACAATTGTTTTTGTTTTCTATTCTTAATTCTGAGTCTGTCAATTTCTTCCAGTGCACTGATCAGTTCTCCTTCCATATCAACCACAACTTTTTCATTATTATCATCACTGCCTATTCTTTTATTATCATAATCCTCTTTTTCCATAAGCATTAATTCATTTGCCTTATCTTCACAGGAAGAGTCACTATCGGTGTCTTATGAGGAATTGTCGTTATTTGCAACCAAACTTTTCTTCTTATTATATTTCTTGTATTTGCACTTCTTTTCATCATTAGAGTTCTGGTCCCTTTTCTGATGGGGACACTTAGATGCAAAATGACCTATCTTACCATAGTTAAAGCATTTGAAGGGAAATTTTCCTTGATATTTTCTTGATCCTTTATTTAACCTTCTCACAAATTTTGCCTCAATATCATCTAATTCTAAATCAGTATTCTTGTCTTCTTTAAAAGATGCTTCTCTAGTACTGGATTTAACTTTGTTAATTCTCATTTCATATGCAGTTAGAGTTCCTAGAAGTTGATCAATGGACAGAGTTTTAAGATCATTTAATTCTTCTATTGCAGAGACTTTTGGATTAAATTTATCAGGCAGAGATCTTAAAATCTTCTGAACTAAGAGTGATTTGTCAAACTTCTCACAAAGACCTTTCATGGCATTCACAAGTTCTTCAACTCTTGAAAAATACTTGTTAACTGTTTCATCTTCATTCATCTTTAGTTGTTCAAATTTCAATCTGTATGTTTGAAGTTTGGCATCTTTTACTTTCTCATTTCCTTCATCACTGCTAATAAGTTTATCCGGCATTTCTTTGGCAGTTTCAAGATGCATCACCTTTACAAACTCAGCTTCAACAAGTCCATTCAAGATAGCACTCATTCCTTTAAAATTAAAACTAAACTCTAACTTATCATCCTTGGTGGCTAGAACAACAAGCTTTGTATATCCAGTCTCTACTACATCCCAAACATCAACACCCAAGGCCATTAAGTATGTTCTCATTCTAATATTTCAAAAGGAAAAATTTGTTCCATAAAACAGAGGGGGCTTAGAGGCTGAAGTCTCTTCATGACTTGTCATGTTTAAGCTTACAGATCTACCTTTGAATCAAAGGAACCTTCTTTGATACCATTTGTTGAAATTACTAAGACAACTGAGAAGAGGGGGGGTGGGCGGTGAATTAGTTGTTATTGAGATTAAACAGTTTTAAATCTATTAAAACATTCTTAATATTTCTTCAAGTGATCATCAACATTACACAACATATGGACAGTAAAAGTAAAGAGCATCAGTCACACATAAGGTATATGCAGAGATAGATTTTCACGAGGAAACCCATAAAGGGAGAAAACCTCTTCTTCTTTGAAATGATAGACAATCTTTTAAGTTCTATACATCATCTATAATTGAGCACCAACTCAATGTGAGGCTGCTACCTCTGTTTTACAAGCTGCAACTTGTTTGAAAGCACCGAATCTCTTGTTTCTCTAGCACCCACTAGAAGGAAGCACCAACTCCCCTAATGTTCCAGCACCAACTTCCAGTTACACAAGCTCCAACCTGCATAACAGAGAACACTTGTTTTCCCCTGCACCACCCTACCACCCTTGTTTCTCTAGCTGTAACCAGATGGAAGCTACAACTCCCTGTGTTCAAGCTCCCACTTGAACCTCTAAGGACAACAGTCCTCCCTAGCACCTCCCAACCACCCTGAAATATGAATGAATAAATAAACAGACAACTACATAGATAAACCTATTCTTACCATTCTTTCTTTGTTCTGTAAATCTGGTCTTCTTCTAACTATTCTGCAATTCTTCTCTTCCTTCGTCTATTTTGCAAATCTGCTCTGCTTCAACTTGCTCTGTCATCTCGCTCTGCTTCAACTTGTTCTTCTATTTTGCTATGCTTCAAGTCTTTTCTTCATCTTTTACTCTTCTCTGAGTTTTATCTCACACTGTGCATTTTTTTGGTCTCACACTACGCATCATATGATTTCCCCTTTCTTACTGTTTAAATCATTTTTCCATCCAGAACCACCAACCACACACGGTCTGTCTCATTTTCTTTTATATACACACTCACAGTACTTACCCTTTGCATCTCCTTAGTCAAGAGAAAGACAACCGTCCAAGCAACTGAAATGCCAACCGATTGGCAATCATGAGTCTGTTACACTAATAGATTCGTAACTGAGGAGTTAACTGTGAGAGAGAACAGTAACCCTCCTATCATATTCCAATTTATCTGCTCTATTAGATAAAATTTATTAGCATTTCCTTTAAATCGGGTTTCAACATTTCGACAATCTTGTGGCCGAGTGTCTCGACACTTCATGTCGCGATCTCCGAAGTTCCGATACAGAAATTTTATGCACTAGCTCCTTCCCCAATATGAGCAAGGCTATGATCAAGCATGTATACAAAAAGGGCTTCTCGCGAATTCACCTTTCGTGAGTCTAGATATGAGACATCTTGACTCTCCAAGTCGCGATCCCCGAAACCCCGAGATGGAGCGGGGATCAACTGTCCAAAACACATTGTGAATTGATGGCTGGGATTAAATCGCAATTTCGCATATTGTGATTTTGATGTTTTGTTTCTTACCTCTCCAAGTCGTGAGTCGTGAAACTCCGAAATGGAGTCAATGGTCCAGATCACACCTTGATCTGACAGTTGCAATTAAATCATGATTTCGCATATCGCGATTTCAATTGTCATATTTCTTGCCTCTCCAAGACGCGAGTCGCGAAACTCTGATATGAAGTTGGATCAACAGTCCATATATGATCTTGATTTAACGGCTGCAATTAAATCGTGATTTTGAAATTATTGTTGCATTGTTTCTTGCCTCTCCAAGTCCCAATCCGTGAAACTCTGAAATGGAGTCGGATCGATGGTCCAGATCACCACCTTGATCTGATGGCTAAGATGATATCGCGATTTAGAGAGGTGAGAGGTTGGAGCATTTCTAGACTTTGAATTTCCAGTCAGCAAAATGTTGATTTGTATCCACGTGTCCTGCCTGAAGATGGACGGTCCTCCTTCTTTTGGGAATTCAGAATGGGATCCAATGATCCAGACCTTATCAAACTTTATGGGCCTTCATCATTCCTGATCAATGGTTCAAATAAATCCTCGATCTGATGGCTGAGGATATTTCGCGATTTCACATATCGCGAGTTTGGTACTCCTGTTGTAATGATCCTTGACATTTCTATCTCCTGATTTCTGAAATCTCGATAGCAAAAACTCCAAAATGGAGTTTGACCAACACTTTGATCTTGTCATTCGATCATTGTTGCGTTGTTGTTCTTCTTGAACTTATCTTTTGTTCCTGTTCTTATGCTTGTCTGTTACAAACTTCCTGTACTCATGCCATCTTCATTGTTGTACTTTCCTTCAATGAAAAGAATTTGTTGTCTGTTAGATATTTGCCAACATGTTGTGCGTATACATCCACAAAATCATCCTCACTTTGCTTATAGAAATAGCCTTCAACAAATTTATACGACCTGCTTTATATATATATATATAGGGTAAAGGGGGTGCAGTTCTGTATTGTATTTTTCAATATATTAATTCCTATGCTTGCGTTCCTAGGTTGAAGATGTTTTGATTGCGGCCAGTGTGTACTCAACTCCCTTTGAACCTGTATGTGCAAAGAAACCCGCTTGCTTCTTCTTCCTCTTTGATAAGCGATGATACAATTGATTGTTTGTGATGTAGTGAAAAATGTCCATATATATATGGACATTGCGTCAATGGTGTTATCCGAACCCTGGGAAACACAAACATGCATTGTACAGTTAGGAAGCCTCTGTTACAAAATGTGCTTCCTAATATGGCAGAGTTGTCGTATGAAATGTATCTACAGAAAAAGGAAAGCAATGTGTACATGCTACGGGAGCTTCGGATACATATAAAACTCACATTAAATGAGGACAATGCAATTTTTCATATCGGGTGAATAAGGGGGAAAACAAATAGATCAAACTTTGGGGTGAAACGAAAATACCTCATGTGTTTCTGTAATATTTGTTCAACATCCAGATGAATGCTCATCGGACTTGGCTAGTTGGGATTTCACGCGCATAAGATTGGCGTAGTAGCAAAACCCCATATATCCCATGTCCTCGGTTATTTTCTACTAGGAACATATACCAGATGCATGAGAAAATGATTGTGGCGATGTATTTTCTTTGTATATCAAATTGTTTGGTGCAAAGGTCAATGGGTTTTTCTCTATGGAACCTTCTGGGAACTTGTTTGTGGCCTGTTTGAATTTTTCTTGGTTCTTGTTTATGTGCTTTGTCTACCAATTTGTATGCCACAGGACTCCAACTATTCTTTGGAGGACACAAAACAATATAATTGAATTTCTTAGTGACCTAGCCCACAGATCCGCCTGATAATTTATATGGCGTTGTGATGCAAATGTAGTATGTGGCTTGTTTTAGCATATTTCCTTGATCGATGAACTTGGTCAAATTATTTTCCTGGAATAGTTTCAAATCAACGAATATAGTGTGTGTGAAGTACAATTGTTATGTCATATGAACAACAGGCCCTTAAAATTCAAATTGTTCATTGTTTTGACATTTTTTGCTTGGTCGATGAACTTGGTAAAATTAATGTGCTGCAATAATTTGAAATCAACAAATATATATTGTGCAGAGTGCAATTGTGATATCATATAAACATGAGGCCCTTAAAATTCAAATTGGTCCTTGTTATGCTTGTGGCAATAGAATTTAAAAAAAAATATTCCTTTGTTTCCTTCATTTTTAAAAAAATAAGCGATTGAACATCCTTTAATAATTTAATGTAATTCACTTGTACAATATGAATATTTAATATTAATAATTTAGTATTTGAAAATAATGTCTTTTGGATAAAGTTATATAGGATGAGCATCCCTAAACAATTGCAATCTTGAACCCGCTAGTCCTGTCAATTTGTAGAGTGTTGTTTGGAGGGCACGGGACAATAAAACTGTAATGTTGAGCCAAGCAGCCCACAAGTCCACCTGTCAATTTGTATATCGCGGAAGTGTTGGTGCTATTTGTAGGACACAGAAAAATAGAGGGTCAATTTTCAAACCACCAGGCCAAGAACCCAAAATCCAAAAAGTGGCTAAGTATGGAATGAGGGACCCGCATATGCTCTATAAAATCTCATCTCCATACTTCATAAAATTACATGTTTACTATGTATTGTGCATTTTTCAGAAATTTTTTATATCATTGACCCGAGAAAATTGTACAAACTTTCTCGTCTAATTAAATTCTGCAATATCAATATTTAATATTTATACTTTAGTATTGAAAATAATGTTTTTAGATATGTTAGATATTTGATAGGGATTACCATTAGTAAACAATGGAAAACTTGAACCCGCCAACCCTCAAGTCCATCTGTCAATCTGTATATCTCAGAACTCGTAGTGCTATTTGGAGGACACAGAACAACGAAAGTGCATTGTTGAGCCAGCCAGCCCAGAGGTCTGCTTGTCAATTTGTATATCACGAAATTATAGGTTCTATTTGTAGGTCATGAAACAATAGAGGCTTCATTTTCATCCCTCCAAGCTGAGGACCCACAATGGAAAAAGTTCCTAAGAAATTTTTATATCGCGAAAGTCTGGGTGATATTTGTAGGACACGGAAAAACAAGAGGAGCAATGTTTAGCTCGCCAGGCTGAGAACCCATGATCGAAAAAGTGCCTAAGTATGGAATGAAGGATCCACATATGCTCTATAAATTCTCATGTCCATAATTTATAAAAGTACATGTTTACTGTCTATTGCTTTTTTGTCGAAAAACTTTTATATCACTTGCCCGACTAGATTGTGAAAACTTTATCGTCTAATTAAATTGTGCAATATCAATATTTAATATTGATACTTTAGTATTGAAAATATTTTTTTTAGATATGTTAGGTAGTTGATAGGGATTACCATCTATAAAAAATTGAAAAATTGAACCCGCCAACCCTCAAGTCCATATATCAATTTCTATATCTCGAAACTCAGAGTGCTAGTTGGAGGACACGAAACAATGAAAATGCAATGTTGAGCTAGCCATCCCACAGCTTTGCTTGTCAATTTGTATATCGTGGAAGCTTGGGTGCTATTTGAAGGTCACAGAATAATAGAAGCTCCATTTTCATCTCGTCAAGCCGAGAACCCGCGATGGAAAAAATTCCTAAGAAATTTCTATATCGCGGAAGTCTAGGTACTATTTCTAGGACACGAAAAAACTAGAGTGTCAATTTTCATCCCTCTAGGCCGAGAACCCGTGATCAAAAAGGTGTCTAAGTATGGAATGAAGGATCCGCATATTCTTTATAAAATCTCATGTCCATACTTTATAAAAGTACATGTTTACTGTCTATTTTTCATTTGTCGAAAAACTGTTATATCGCTTCCCCAACCAAATTCTACAAACTTTCTTGTCTAATTAAATTGTGCAATATCAATATTTAATATTGATACTTTAGTATTGAAAATAATTTTTTGAGATATGTTAGATAGTTGATAGGGATTAACATTTGTAAATAATGGAAAACTTCAACCCACCAGCCCTCAAGTCCATTTGTTAATATGTATATCTCGGAACTCGAAGTGTTATTTGGAAGACACAGAACAATGAAAGTGCAATGTTGAGCTATCCAGTCAGCATGTCCACTTGTCAATTTTATATCATGGAAGTCTGGGTGCTATTTTAGGAAAATGAACAATAGAGGCTCAATTTTTAGCCCACCATGCCGATAACCCATGATCAAAAAAGTGCCTAAGTATGGAATGAAGGATCACAACCCACAGGTCCGCTTGCCAATTTGTATATCCTAGAATTCTGGGTGGTATTTGCAGGACACGAGAAAAAGAGAGGGTCAATTTTCATCCCGCTAGACCGATAACCCGCCATCGAAAAAGTGCCTAAGTTTGGAATGAAGGATTGTATCCCACAGGTCTGCTTGTCAATTTGTATATCGCAGAAGTGTGGGTCCTATTTGCAAGACATGGAAAAATAAGAGGGTCAATTTTCAGCCTGCTAGGTCGAGAACCCGTGATCGAAAAAGTGCTTAAATATGGAATGAAGGATCCGTCTGTGGCAATGACAACTATCAGGGAGGGAAGTGGAAAGTCTTGTTATTACTATGGTATATATTCTGTTGTTTTTCTTTTGTAACCCACCTAATCTCTTTCCATACTTAGGTATTTCTTGGAATCGATTTTTTGGGTTGGTCGGTGCTTCCCCACAATTCGCCATCACCGATGCCTTCCTACTTGTTTACAGATATTCAATAATTAAGCTTTAATGCTTGTAGTTCATCCTGCAGGAACCGTTAAAATTGTTATTAATGTCCTGAAGTCCCAAGAAGATTTGTCATTACTACGAATTAAAATAATATCTGCGCACAAGTGTATTATCCATTCCAATTATTCATTCCAAACACGATGCAATTTGTTTTTTGTGCACTGGCGGGTTGGTAATTTTAAGAAATTTCTAATTCTTAACCTCTCTTTGTCGTCACCATGGCCTTCGCACTTTTTTTCTAATTGTGCAATTACTTAGTTGTGATGGTGACATTTCATTCTTCATGAACCCTGGAGATTGTCATTAATCAAGGAAATGCTCGTGGAGATATTCCATTGATATGCATTAACCATAATTTGTGGAGGGTTATATTATCCCTCCTCGATTTTCATTTCAAATATCATCCCCAACAAATGAAAATTCTTAATAACTTTTGGTAGTAGTTATGTCCAGCAACAGTAAACACATTAGGACATAATGGCCAGAGGTTCCACTATTCCAAGGCATATTATTACTACTCATCTCTCTCCGCCCAGGAGAAGAAATGTAGATGGTCCCTTGGTACACTGAGAGATATATTTCAAGCTAAAGAATTCTAAGGTAATCCTGCCTGGTAAGAGAACCTGCCTAGTTGCATTCATGACTGGTGCAGAAGTTGATGTCATGAATTCCGAGGTGTAAGAAGATGATATGATGGACAATGATACATCAATGGATGATGGCAATGCAAAGAATATTCCCACTCATGTGCCCAAATTGAAATCAACCATAACGGATAGAACTTCTTGGATCAGTCATGGCGGTCCTGATGCAATAACCACTTTGCAGCGTGAAAGTAGGAATTCCATAGTTCCAAATTAGTTCATTCTGGGAAGAAGAGTTTCAGTATAAAGAAATGATATGTTGATGCTCCCAAAGATATATTTCAAGCCAAAGAATTATTGATTAACATCTTCAGGAATCATGGCAAAAACTCACTGTTGCAGTGCATTTTTCTATTAGTCATCTCCTTCCGCCTGGAATGGACTAATTTGAGCCTCTGGAATTGCAAGTGCAACCTGTGGTCCTAAATATTTTTGGGCTATGCAGAGGCAGTTTCATCTAAGGGCTATTCCATTTTCCCTACAACATTTTCTGTCTTTTTCCTCATGGGAAGCTTATGAAAACTATCGATTTCAGCAAAGGATAATTGATCCTGGAGAAAACTGTGGCATATTGTCGATCCCGTGCCTGTCTTTGTCATAGATACGTTCAATGTTTTGGCCCAGGGAACTGTGTGCAATTTCTAAGGATATATGTACAATACTCTGTGTTTTTCTTATTTTTTTAAATGGATTTGATATTAAAAAATATTTTCCTTCGACTCTTTGTAGTTTCTTCTTTTCTGGATTTAACACATGTTCTCATTGGCATGGTTCCCTTCTCTCGTACTTCTTCGATATTGTGTTTACTTAGGTTATTTTTCCTAATATGGAACATGCAAAAATTATATGACAATGTACTGTCTCGATCCACCAGCCTTTTATGCAAACAAAAAATGGATTACACAATTTCAACCCAACGTTCAATTATATTTTTAATGCAGATAGAACATAGCAATACCAATGTACAATCTTGCAGCAAAATCGATATTCCTATTTCTAGACATGCAATTATTAAGTTTTAATTATAACAACCCATAATGCAAAAAGTTTAATACTTGACTTAATATGTTAAAATAATGGAAGAATGTATCAAGAACATAGTTACACCCACACCAAAGAATTTTCTCTA